>JAGTTH010000286.1:0-19989 GCA_022606485.1 Agraylea sexmaculata | reverse complement strand
AACTACCACTAACTTGTGTATCAGGAGAGCATGAGCGCTAAGAGAATATGACAAGTATTCCGATAGAGGAAATTATATTTTACAATAATATTAATTAAATTGATTAGATCTGGACGAGACCGGCACCACCAGCAGTGACTAAGGCAGGGGTGTAGTGCCGATGAAAATTATATTTAGTATCCGGAGACCATGACTATCAACGGATGGCTATTGTGGACGGCGCATGACGAGTTAACCCGTGACTGACGGTATATTTTAATAAAAAACCTATCGATATTAGATCACTTCCAGAGGCATAATATTATGTTTAATTAAATCAATATTTTATTTAAATTTATTTTTTTAGTACAAAGTGGTGAATTCATGGTTAAAGAGTATTCATTGATCCGATTGGTTAGATTTTATATTTCAAGTGGGCGTAATACCCCATACTCCTTAACGTTTTCCCTTTAGGGTTGCAACTAATACATTTCTTCTAATATGTACAAATTTTCTTTTCTCAGATATTATGTAAACTATTTCAATTTTTTTGGTTATAAATTGAAATTAATAAAAATATTTATTTAAAGGTCTAAACGCACATACAAATATTCATACTTATTTAATACATTTTACCGACCCTGCCTTGAAAGTAGGCGTGTTGTTGAGTGCAGTCGTAGCAAGGGGCGTGGCCTATTACTACGCTTACTACGTCTGGTCTACGCCATACGACTTATGATATCCTGATATGCCTTCGTTTCCTTTTTTTCTGGTCAGGTGTTACATTCATTTTTAGAAAAATTATAAATCTTACCACATAGATGTAAATTATTAATAAAAATACGATCTTAAATGTGAGAATTACTTTCATAATGATAAGATGTAAAAAAAATCGCCGATAAAAGATAATAAAAATATTTATTCGTTAATCAAAACATATTTTATTTTGCGGTTTTAAATAAGTTTCTGTTTCTGGCGGGGTTTTTAAAAATTGTAAATTTATAAAAACACATTCTACTTTCTGTGAGTGAAATATGTATTTTTGAATAATATGTTGAGTGAAAAAATATTAAAAGTGTTTTATTATATTTTAATTTGCGATATATATTATGACTGACATCTATTGGTACAGGTAATAATGTTTTTCATATGTCACAATTGTTTTCTTTGTCATGCGCATTGTCAACAAGACTGAGACGTGGTTCTGCTGTAGCTCAATAATAATAGTCTCTTGTTATTCCTGCTATCCTGATACACGGCTGAGCTGTTTTAGTTGGTGCCGGCCTGCACCACGCTCGTGCGCCTCTTCTCCCAATTTCAAAGGAAGAGTGTCAGTCGGGTGAAGGCGAAACTAGGTATCAGGACAGCATGACTAGTGAGGAGGTCAAAAGTGGGACGAGCTGTTCATTCAACTGATTGGTCACTTTTACCACAGAATGGGCGAGGCTTCGTTCTGACTTGCGATATGGTTGTGTTTTAATATAATTCGGAATTATAATTAATTTTAACATTTAACTAATTGATAGACTCTCTAAAATCAACCACAGTGCACGGGTTCATTAAACATTATTAAGATTATTTTTATTAGCTTGTAATAGTTTATCTGTTTGAAGAACGACCACAATATTGATTAAATATAATAACTGTGATGGCCCTACATTTAACAGTAGCTCGCCCCTCGTCAGTTACTATGAATGGAAGCACAGGACTACGGCGTAGCTCGTAGTTAGGGGCGTCGTCTATCAGTACTACGACAAGCCTACGCCAACATTGTCTGGCAAGGTACATTAACCCTTTCGTGTCCAGTGCTAATACGTAATCCCACTAAGATATTGCCGTAATAAACCACTGAAAAATAATTTTCCCGATATTTTTTTACTACTACTATCTAGTATTAACTAATCGTTACAAACTTTAACTTAACAGTTAGTATTTAAACATTAATTATTGTTGTAGTCATGAAAAAATTTGTGGTAGAAATTTGTGTTTTTTTCATTGTTTGTCTCAAAAAGGGTTTTAACGGTTGAAATTAGTTCCAGGGAAATTCTTTTACACATTGATATAAAAAAGTGTTGAAAAGGTTTCATGTTGAAAGAGAGTCAAATAACATAATTGTTTTATTTTTTTGGGAAATCTCTAACCACAGACAGATGGATGTAAAAAAAATTACTAAAAAGATGTCTAATAATTGTGATTTGACTGAAATATATTGGAAATGTAGACTTTGTAATAAAAAAAAGTTCAGGAGAAACGAGCCAAGTATATCTGTTAGAGCTGTAATGTGCCATTCACCACGTTTTGATATATTTCTTAAGTATTTGTTTGTATATTTGTAATTTATAAATTTATTTCAATTGTATTTAAGGAAAGCAAAATTTGGACCAGCTACACCGGCCACTAGTGACTACGCCAGGGAAGTAGTAGTGCCGGTGAAGATGATTATAGCCAATATATAATTTATTTAGAAAATAAATCTATTTAATCTTGAGCGGTTGGTAGAAGGTTAATCCCACTTCATTGAATCGATGGAATACATTTGTATTTTTAGTAGTCGTGGTCTGTTGAAAGTCAAGCCAAATTCCGATATACGTTATAGATGAGTGTTTGAAAACAGTATGATACTAGAATATTTCATTTAATTTATTTGCATTTTTTTTCTTTTTAATAATAATGCTACAATTATGCAGTGTAATTTAAGCCAATGAAGATCTCAAGTCTAAATATCAGCTCAAGATATTGTAAACCGATAACATAGTTTCATATTACCATATAAATATTATGCACCAAAGTACTTTTGTAAATAGTGAAAAAACAATAATAAGCCCTTTACTTTTTCTTTGGTATAAATTTTCTTTCTCTACAAATCCCGATATACGTTATAGATGAGTGTTAGAAAACAGTATGATATTGCAATATTTATTATAATTTATTAGTATTTTTTTCTATTTATCAAGAAAACTAGAATTATGAACTGTTATTTAAGCCAATGTTGAACTTCCAAATATGAGCTTAAGTCTAAGACTTTGTTAATACAATAATAAATAAATAGATAAATAGTTAATGTTATTTATTGACTACAAGAAACTATCCCATTTATTCATATTTCTTTTATAGCTTGAAAAACGATCACCTAGTAGTTTTGCATATAGTGAAAAACTAATAATAACCAAGAGTTGTTTTGATGACATTATCAAATTTTCTTTCTAATTAAATTTGATCTCGTCTGTGGTGATAACTTATTGATTGTACTGTTTTAGAATATATTTTTCATAAATTGTATTTAATTTTGAAATAATTATAACTTTTCATGCCCCTCACTTTAACTTGGGCGTGTTCTCATAGCAGACTAATCATCCCTTCATATTTCCATCCCTTTCTTCTAACGTAGTAGAGGGTGTGTTATATTACTATGGCAACTCTTCTTCGTCAACATGTTATCCTAATATGTTCTCGTTTGTTTTGTGGCTGTTCACATCTTTGATATTGTGCCAGGTCTGTTGGTTTACCTGGTGTATTGATTATTTGCAATTAATAAAATAATATGATGTCTTTGTTTGGTGAGGTTTCCGTGGTGTAGCGGTTATCACATCTGCCTAACACGCAGAAGGCCCCCGGTTCGATCCCGGGCGGAAACATTTTTTTTTTAAATTTTATGAATAAATATTCATATACTCTACTATATCTACTAACAATTTTGACGTGATTTTTACTCATTTATGTATTGTAATATAAGACAATTAGGATATCAATGAATTTACACTATACTAAAATAACACGCAAAATTAAAAATATAATTTTAATAAAATTACCCATCAACATTTTAATTGCAATTTGACTAAAATCAGGAAAATATCTGTTTTCCTGTAAAATCACTGACATCTCTCGATAAAGCTTTCAAGTCTCTTCAAATAATGTATTTTTGGTTGATTTCTAAACTAAGTACTTTGCGCAAGTACTGTTTATATTGATGCGTTCAATTGTAGATAATATTATATTACCGCTTCATATTTATGATGTCCTGATAGTAATTTAGCAATATGATAATTTATAGTCTAGCAACAAGGCTCTGATTTATTTATACTATTTACTCTCTCTCGTTACCATGGAAACTTAACATTTCTCAGGTGGCCTTTAACTAAGAGAACAAATAAAGCGTAGAAGGATGTATCGGGATAACATAATGATAAAGGAGGATAGTTGCCTCTAGTTGTCTATTCTGTAAAGTGTAAAACCTAGCATTTAAAAATATTATTTTAATTTGAATTTGTGTAAAATTTCTAATTTAATATTACTGTATTGGATTAAGACTTATTACACGTTATCATAACTCTTCCTGCTGTAGCTGAATGGTTAGAGGATTTAAAATAATATATATTAAATAAACTATTGATAGTCGATTTATTTTTTAGTCACAAAACTTTCTTTTGAATAAAAAAATAGGTTATTTTTTATATTATTATTAAGAGAAAACAGTCTTCTTGAATACCAGAAAACCTACATCTCTGATGGAGCTTTCTTTGAGACGGTTGTTTTTATATACACCAACGTGTTAATAGATTATTAAAATAATATTCTAACATTACATACTATATAATGGGGTTAGTTGGTTTTATCTTATAGCAGCAATGTGTTTGGCAAAAGAATTAATATGAAACAGACTATGCATTATATTATGTATGAAAGAAAGAGATGACAATATTGCTATTAATGTGACGAAAATGGCCCAGACTAGAACTACACACAATTCATGATTATGTTGTATCAGGAGAGCATAATCGGTTATGGTGAATCTGTTGGTGCTTTGGTGCTAAATGCGCATGACTGTGCTTAAAATATAAAAGGATGAGTTGTTGAAGTAAATTGAATAATATTGTAAAATATGCCAGTGGCAAACAAACTGTTCATGGAATATTGGATAGACAATTCTCGTCCCTTCATTGGAGTTAAGCAGTAGCGACCGTAATAACTTTTGGGATGGGTGATCGCTTTCATTTTTTTTTTTTAATTTCTCAATGTCTTTTTTGAATATTTTTTCAGCAATTGAAATACAATAAACACCAATTTTATTTATCTAATTGTACCCATGGCAATAATTATAAAAGCGATTTAGGTGTGACTGTGACGCAAACGGCCAACACTGGAATTTCTTACAATCTGGCCTTAAAGTGTATCAGGAGAGCAAAATCAGTAATTAATGTCTAACATTATACATAACAGGGTATGTTGATTTGGTAAAGTACTCTATTATACTCAAATATAACAAACCTTAATAAAATTGACCATAGCTTTTACAGAATTGGAAAAAAATAAAAATATTTTATAACATACAATTGCAATGTATTGTTTTAATTTATAAAAAATATACTGACATGTCTGTAACGTAAAAGGCTAAGACTGGAACTTTTCTAAATCCACCCTTTAATTATAATGGGAGAGCAAAATCAGTAATAGTAAAACTATTGGTATTTAATGTGCAGGAGTAAACCTCAGAGTAAAGCTATTTATACTCTAAGGAGTAAGCGTCACAGTAAGGATATTTAAAGTCTAAGGAGTAAATGAAAGTTTCTTCAAACACTTTGCTACCCTAGTCGATTGGCAAATCACAGCAAGTGATATATTTTTTGCAATAACTATAGTACAATCAAATCGATTGTACAAAAATGAATCAATAACTATGGAGTTCGGTTGTTTGGTGTTTGAAGAAACTGACTCATAGTGCTTTTGAATCATTTATGAAAATAATTTGTTTTATTAGTATATAATCATTAACGCATATGTCTAATACTACCTTTAATAGCGGCTCAATATTATTATTTCTTTCCACCTTTTGAGTAACTAAATAAATCCCTACATTTATAGAAATATTAAATATAATTACTAATAATACTATTCAAGTCCTTTTTTGTGTGTGATGGGTTTTAAAAAGAAAATATCCCATTGAAAATGCTTACAAGCTTTTCCGAAAGGTGTCAGTGATTTTATAATTGCTTTAAATTTATTCAATAATTGTAATTCTTGCCATCTAGCAAGTTTTATGCTTCCCTTATACAAAATAAAACGAATAAACACCCACGCCAATTACTGAGTGTGCGCATTACTTACAGTAATAATAGAATGTAGGATTCCTCCTCATACTCCTCAACATTTGACTTAAAAGTGTATCAGAGGACAATTTTATGTTAAAGGTAACGCACCTTAATTAGGGAAAAGTGCGCATGACAGACCTTAAAAAGGATTTGATTAAGTATTATCAACATTGCATATTTTGCATGGAGGGACGAATTTAGTTCAATTACATTTTTTTATAGATTGTAACTTATTTTTAAATGATACATAATAACATGTTTATCTTATTTTATTAATTTAATAAAACGGGTTAAATGAGGCTTGTCTTTTTAATAATTTCTTATTTTAGGGAATGTCTTTTTAAATCTTATCAACCAACGTCCAACGTCAATACAAGTATGATTATTATTTATTTTAATTAATAACCTATTCAATTTGTCTTTCTTTATCCCATGTTTAAAAGTCGCAATATCGTAATTGTCATGCGCATTGTCAACAAGACTGAGACGTGGTTCTGCTGTAGCTCAATAATAATAGTCTCTTGTTATTCCTGCTATCCTGATACACGGCTGAGCTGTTTTAGTTGGTGCCGGCCTGCACCACGCTCGTGCGCCTCTTCTCCCAATTTCAAAGGAAGAGTGTCAGTCGGGTGAAGGCGAAACTAGGTATCAGGACAGCATGACTAGTGAGGAGGTCAAAAGTGGGACGAGCTGTTCATTCAACTGATTGGTCACTTTTACCACAGAATGGGCGAGGTCTAACCACGCCCATTGCCAAGTCAGGCTACGTTCTGAGTTACGATATAGATATGTTCCTCAACATAATTCAGATTAAAAAATCAACTTGATATTTAAACTTACTTATAAGACCCTATAATATCAACCAAAGTGCACGGTTGCATTAAACATTATTAAGAGCCTTCAAATTAGCATATAATATTTTATCTGTTTGAAGAACTATAACAATATTTTTTAAATATAATAACTGTGATGGCCCTACATTTAACAGTAGCCCGCCCCCCGTCAGTTACTATGAATGGAAGCACAGGACTACGGCGTAGCTCGTAGTAGGGGGTGTGGTCTATCAGTACTACGACAAGCCTACGCCAATATTGTCTAGCAAGGTGTCTAATCCAGGGGAGTATTGCCGGTGAATATGCTATTGAATACCAGGAGAGCATGAGTATGAACGGGCTGAGTATTGCTGGCTACACACATGACGAATTAACCCTCTCGCGACGGTCACTGGTTGAATAATAGCATATAATTTATTAGATATAAAAGATGTATTTAATCATGAGCGGTTAGCGTATTTCCATAACACACGGGTGATGACAATAATTCTACATTGATTTGTGTAAATTTAAAAAGTTAACACATTAGAAATTTTGAAGAATGTGCATGCTGTTTCAAGTTGTTCAAATATCAGATAAAATAAGCAGTGTTATAAGAGAACTCTTGAGAATGTGTTTTGTCGTAGTCTGGCCCGAAGCTTTTCTTGGGGATTGTCTTATTCTTCCGTAGATTATTATTACCTTCTTCTCGGTGGTCTTGCGAGTCTTGGTGGATTACAAAAAAATCTTCTTATTTTTGTTATTATACTATTAACGCTGAACTTTATCTGAAATACAACATTCTTAAGTTATACAAATGCTGTAGACAGAATAAATTGTATACACACGTGTTGAAAGTTTGTTGAAGTATCGTCGGTATTGAAAGATTATTGTTGTATCACTCTTAACTTACTCGGAGCAACAAAATAATGAGTGTCTTTATGTTTGTTGTAAATTCGATGAATATGTTATTGGTTACGAATGATTAATGATCGTTACTGAAACATAACCTGAAAATGAAGACATGATTAGTAAAGCATAATAATATTAGAATCGGTGTTACGAACTTACGTATTAGATATTTAAGAAGTAATGTTGTCATTGAATATAGTATGTAGTGGTAATTATTTATAGTGAAGGTGTGTTCCATGACATTGTCACACTGTCACTCGTCACGTGGCCGACCACCATTAAAAATGACATAAAGCGAGTGAACCACACTAATACATGTGTAGTCAACGCCACACGGACACTGTGGTGCACGCACACTCTTACTGTCTACACGGACAGCCGCGAACCGCACCAATACACTAACATATGTAAAATCACCCGTGTGTTATGGAAATACGCGAGCGGTTAGTAGAAGGTTAAGCCCACTCCATTGACTAGATAGGCTACATTTGCATTTTGAGTAGGCGTGGTCTTTTGAAAGTCAAGCCAAATCCCGATATACGTTATAGATGAGTATTTGAAAACAATACGATATTGCAATATTTATTAAAATTTATCAGTATTTTTTTCTATTTATCAAGAAAACTAGAATTATGAACTGTTATTTAAGCCAATGTTGATCTTCCAAATATGAGCTTGAGTCTAAGACTTTGTAAATACAATAATAAATAAATAGATAAATAGTTAATATTATTGATTGACTACAAGAAACTATCCCATTTATTCATATTACTTTTATAGCTTGAAAAACTATCACCAAGTAGTTTTGCATATAGTGAAAAACTAATAATAACCAAGAGTTGTATTGATGACATTATCAAATTTTCAAATTTTCTTTCCGATTAAATTTGATCTCGTCTGTGGTGATAACTTATTGATTATACTGTTTTAGAATATCTTTTTCATAAATTGTATTTAATTTTGAAATAATTGAAAATATTGTAATTTTTCATGCCCCTCACTTTAACTTGGGCGTGTTCTCATAGCAGACTAAGCATCCCTTCATATTTCCATCCCTTTCTTCTAACGTAGTAGAGGGTGTGTTCTATTACTACGAAAACTACGTTCCTTCTACGTCCACGTGTTGTCTTCGTTCACCGTTAGTTCAGTACAGACGGCAGATTGAATAAGAATTTGTAAATTAAGATAATTGAAGCCCATACAATTCCATATGAATACTTGGATGGATATAATTGTTCATATCAAAAAAAATTATTAGAAATAATTATATGTTTTTTTATGGCATTTATTCAAGAATGATATTTTCAAATGAATGATAATTAATTCAATACCATGTGGAATAACCCCAACATTCCATTACACTAACTATTCGTACTTTTATGATGCGCATGTTCCTGGTTTGTTGTGACGTATGAAGGTTATTCATTGAAAATCAATAGATACATCCATCACTGACATATTTTGGTATAGCTTTCAAATCATTATGATAATTAAATAATGTTAATTTTTAAGCACAAGAAAAAATATTTTTTAAATTTATAAAGATAAAAAAAAATCCCTTCCCTACTAAGGATAATTTTATTTTATTTTGTATTTTTTCAGTTAAAGAGGGATACGTAAGAAAATATAATATTTACAGTAAAATAAAGTCTACCGTATTAATTAAAGTTATTTTATGGGATTATAAAAAACGAGTTCATCGTTGATATAAGAAATATAAATATCCATTAAAACTTGGAATAGTATAATACACGGCATAATTAATTAATAATAATAAATAAAATGAAAATAAAATGTGTTATTGTCATTGTAAGGTTATCAGACGAGACGGTGCAAATAATAATGTGTGTGCATTTGAAATATTGTATGTTCTCTTTGTGTATTATGATGTCCTGGTAGCCGAAGAACAAATTGACCGTTATTGCATTGCCAAGTATTATTAATAACGAGGGTAATTTTAATTGAAATTTTCAATTTGTTAATGTGTTTTTATGTTCTGCCTGGTTTTTTAATAGGACGTTTATCTTTGAGTTTTGATTTCATTTTTGCTTTAAAGTGTTTTATCAATCAAAATATTCTTTTGATTTTTAAAAATTGATTATATAATAAATAAGTATTTATGCATGATCAAATTATATAAATATCTTTAAAAAATGTGAAATTTATTTAATATTTTAAATGGTAAATGTATTCTGATTTTAATTTTAAATTGGAAATTTTCTATTTTGAGCTTTAAAACTTAGTTTTATTAAAACTTAAACATAATTTTTTTTTATTTTTTGATTATAACTTGAAAATAATGTTTAACGGTTTTTTGGGAAAAGCGAAGAATAAAATAATGTGAAAAGTAGAACCGTATATATATATTTTTTTCACTGCATCATTATACTGAGGTACTGTAAATGATGCATTCCCTTTTTTTATTGTGGAACGTTCCCCGAATAGGTATATTATAACCACTCAAATTTACTATATATCTTTATACTATTTTCAAAGTTAAAAAGGGCTAACAATATTATTTAAAAACGTATAATAGATTAGGTTGTCTTTTTACGCGAATTCAATCTTGTGGAGCTAGTCATTATTATTATTAAACACATGTTTTACGTGTCAGACGGGGTGAAGTTCAAATGCAAGAAGATGTTGGTCCACCTGTAGGAAGAATCCGACTCGCGGCAGTGAAGGGTGTTCTGGTTTAACTGTGATGATGATGATGATGATGGTGATGGTGGTGATGATGCTGGAGCTTCAGTTGATGAGGAATAACCAAATAACAGGAGCGGAGTATAAGATGTTAATAACAACGCGAATGACGCGGCTGTCACCAACGGCATCTGTATTGTTGCCAGTGCAAGGAATGCCATGCATTTCATATAATATAGCGACTCTGTATATATTATATGTATAATTATTAAATATCTCTAAAATTATTTTGAAATGAATTCAATAATATTATCATTAAAATACCCGTTTCGAGATTTTAGATATGTATTAATTATGATTAAATATTTAAATTGAATTATTTATATACCTGGCAACACTTGTCTGTCATGTGTCAAACAATTCTGAATTGTATATATAAAATTTTACAGATTACGATTAACTACCTTCTATTGACAGAGACATGAAACGTGTTATAGATAATGGATGAATCTACATTAGTTGCCGGTCAAATAGGACTATTTTACTATTTCGAAAAAGTCCCATTTAATAGGTAAAATAAAGATTTAAAATCAAATTTTTTTTACGTTTCATATATTAAGAACAATACTGACAGCAAACATATTTCAAACGAAAGTATACGATATCTCGAAGGTATTCGATACATATTAAGGGCTACTTTCGCATATCTTCAATAATCAACAAATTTAAATGCAGTCTCACAACCAAATATTCTATTCTATTTTGAATATATGGCTCAGTTCCATAAAGACTTAAGAGCACACAGAATTTTAATGCTTGTACCCTGATATATTAAGGACTATTTTTCTGTATATAGCGACTCTGTATACGCTAAGGATATTTGAAAGATTGATCTGTACAGACATAACGACAGACAGACATACAGACATATAACATACACACAGTTAGACAGTTATATATATTATAATCAGCAGCGCAATGTCACAAGGGTCAGGGCTGATACCACTACTGCACTTGTATCAAACAAATATGCAATAATTCATCATACATTGTCGGTGGACGCGGGTCAAGAAGGTCACAAGCGACAACGTCTATCACAATCATTTAAATGAAGCACGTGTGTGTTGCAACTGGATACAATCTCTCTAACTGGAAAAATCTCTACTAATCGATAAAAAAAACTTTAAGGCAAAAATGAAATCAAAACTAAAATATAACCGTCCTATTTAAAAAAAGCAGACCATAAAAAACCTTAAAAAATTGGAAATTTCAATTAAAATTAGCGTAGTTATTTATATTTATAATAACACTTTTCAATGTTGATAAATATGCCGGCTGTCTGTATTCACCGCTCTTGCTTCATGACTTCCTAGTATTTTCCAATCGATTTTCACCTGTATGTGATTTCACCTGACACTAAACTGAAGCCACATGAAATAAATGTTATTTTTCACACAAACCTTCATTATTTTTTATGAACACCTGAAATTACTATTATAAAATATTATTTCAGTATAATATATATTTTCATTTAAATAAATTGTGTATTATAATAATTGTGACGCGAATGGCCAAGACTAGAACTCTTCACAAAACAGCCTTAAAGTGTATCAGGAGAGCAGAACCAGTACAAGAAGCTGTCTTTAGAGTGATTGTAAATGCGCATGACGAGGAGAATACTATAAGGGTGTGAGGGGGTGTGAGGGGGTGTAGTCTGTATGGGGTGCTTTATAATGCCCCATAATATCAATATTATCATATATCATCTCAGTGTAAAGGTACAACAGATCCTGTCCTATTAGAAAGGTTAAGCAACAGCTGGCGCGGTCGGTGCTCTAATGGGTGACCGCTTGCAACCACCAACGATTCTTTTTTAATTTATTTAAAAAAACCTCTATTTAATAATTCAAACATCGTATGATTTATTCTACTGAATTATAATTTATACAAGCAGTAATTTTACTAATAATTTACTCATAATACTTTTCATATTGTAGAGTGTGTGTGATTTCCACTTGTTGATTCTATCGAAAAGTATTAAGAGCTTAGCATGTGATAAAATATAATAATGTATAAATCACTGACATCTCTGGATAATGTTTTCAACCCTTACAATTTTCACTCATTTTCAGCAGTTCAATCTACCCTTCAGGATTTTGTTTGTAATTTTTTAGATCCCATTAAAAATAAAAATAAATATATATATATAAATGATCATTATATACAAATATTCATAATATTTTGTTGTGCATTGTGCGCATGTACCGATAAAATATATGAGAGAAATTGTATGATTAGTCTGCCGATTGAATTTTATGATATCCTGATATTGGTGAAAGTGTTTAGGCGCGAGGGGAGGAAATGTTATTGTATCCATCATATTTTATTTTACTAAACCTAGGCTCATATTTTTTAACTGATAATATTTATGATAAGTCTAGTGTATTTGGAACAATAATGTGTGGGTAATGTTTTCATAATAAATTTTAAATTATTAATTGTATTTAACAATTTTTAAAACATTTGTATAAACACCTTAATATTAAAACAATATTTAAGGTTTTGCATATTATTGTGTACATTTAAAAAACTAAGAAAATAAATTAAAATATTCATGTAAATAGAAGTGTATCTTGCTGGCCGCAAATGGCCAAGACTAGTACTCTTCACAATACAGCCTGAAAGTGTATCAGGAGAGCAGAACCAGTACCAGAGACTCTCTTTAGGTTGAATTCATTTGCGCATGACTGAAAATATACAGGGGTGTGAGGGGGTGTTTGTTATACCCCATAATATTTTGCGGCGCCGAGGAAAATGCTTTAATATAAAGGAATAGAAAATTGTATTCGATCTCAGAAGTTAAGCAGAAGTGTGTGCTGCTAGATTTGGGATGGGTGACCGCCTGAAACCACCGAGGATTTTTTTCGTACCCATTCCAATTTTTTTTAAAGCTTTATTATTATTTTCGTATTCTAAAATTTATAAATGAATACTTGTCTAATAAGAACTGTATTTCTTACTCACTCATCATGTAGAATTGTCAGGGGTGTGAAGGGGTGTAGTCTGTATGGGGTGCTTTAAAATACCACTAAATATAAAACAACGCTAAACACCTGTTTTAGTGCGGTTAAAGCTAGGATGGGTGACCGCATGCAATCATCTTATATTAAATTTTAAAAATCGTACTGCTTTTTGGTAAATGCCTAGTAATTGTATATTTTCTATATGTTAATTTCTTACCATACTTACTGATATTAATATTTGTACAACAGGTCTACTTGAATTTATTGGTAATTTGAAGAAATCCATTCTTATGAAAATAAAACATTCAACAGTTGTGTTACGATTACGAACGGCCAAGGCTGGAACTCCTCACAATCTGGCCTTCGAGTGTATCAGGAGAGCATGAACAGTGAGGGGTGAGTGTTGGAGTGTTAGGGGATGGAATGAGTACATGTAGGTTACTTTGGCTCTAATACTGTTATATTTCGCAGCATCATAAACAAGTACATGGCACATTTAATACGCAAATTTCATCCGATCACCAAAGATAAACAACAGTGAGTACGGCTATCACTGGTATGGGTGACCGTTGGCAACTGTTTTTTTTGCACATTTTGTGTTTTTTTTTAAATTGATATATGATTTTTTTTAAAAGCTTTATTATCATTTTTGTATTACAACAAATATCAATGAATACTTGTCTAATAAGAACTGCATTAATCATCAAAGATAAACAACAGTGAGTACGGCTAGCACTGGTATGGGTGACCGTTGGCAACTGACTATATTTTATTTTTATTTTTTGAATATGAATTACCCTTGGGTGTGTTTACTACGCGAGAATATATTCTGATATATTAACAATTTATTTCATTAGAAATAGTATTGGAAATAAAATTATTTAACAGTTGTGACGCAAAAGGACGAGACTGGAACTCCTCACAATTTGGCGTCAAAGTGTATCAAGAGAGCATCAGTGATAGGGGTGAGTCTGTTGGCTTCTTGAGGGGTGGAATAAGTGAATGTAGCTTAATTTCGTTCATATAAAAGTGCATATCATATTAAATACGAAAATTTCGACCGTTCATGGTGGTAAGACAAAAGCCAGCATGGTTGGTCCAGGTATGGGTGACCGCTTGCAAAACCCACCATATATTTTTTTAAATATGTCAAATGATATACGAAAAAGCCTTGTGTATGTTTACAATCCAAGAGTATGTTCTAATTTTTTTAATTACAAATACCAGTGGAAATAAAATTATCGAACAGCTTTGACGCAACAGGACGAGGCTGGAACTCTTCACATTTTGGCGTCAAAGTGTATCAGGAGAGCATCACCGGAATGGGAACTGTGAGGCTTCTTTGGTGCAGATTGCGCATGACGGGACATAAAATGTGAGGGTATGAGTAAGTGGAGTATTATACACATCGTTTATTATTGTGTCAAGTCAAATTGCGTCATAAAATAGTACACGCCATGTTAAACAAACTTAAAAGTTAAACAGCAGCAAACCTAGGTGGTCTTGAGAAAGGTGACCGCATGACATGATATTCTTACAAAGCAAACGCCATAATATTATTTTCATATGTATTTAGTTCAATCACTAAAGTAAATCAAAAACCAGTGTGGCTGGTGTTTGAATTGGTGACTGCTTGCCTTTTTTTAAAATTATAATAAAAGTATTTAATTTGTGTTTTAAACGTATAAATTTTAAACATATTGTTTATTTTTGAAATAATATTCCAGGGCAAGAAAAAGTCTTAACATTAATTTAGACTTTAGTGCAACACATGAGAGTGGACTCATCACAATCCGCCCCTAATGTATAACAGGAAAACATAATCAATGAGGATAAACATGTAGCTGGATTGGGGATGATTGCGCATGACAGAACTTAAAATGTAAGGGGTGAGTGGACAGTGCAGACCACAGTGGCTTACATACTGTAATACTATTTTGAAATATATATAAGGTTTTTAAATAAATTAATAAGAGGTACGTGTAGAAATAGGTTTCCTTATCCTCACAAGGAGTATCCTCACTATGAGAGAAACACTCTATATAATATTAGGGGATTCAGCAGAATATTCAGCGAATAATGTTTCATGCATCTTAAATTTACACACAACTTCTGTCATTTTAAATCTAATATTCCAATTGAAAAGCGCTGGCACACCTGTTGCATGCTGAAAGTATACATAGTGGGTGAAGCTGACTGCCTTGGTATTCCTGCTATCCTAGTATTCTGACCAGAGTTACCTAGCAACAGGATGCGTTACTAGTTGCTACAATGATTGGTGGATTGTGGTGGTTGGCAGCGACTTGGAGAACATGTATCGGGGGAACATGACTTGACATGAGTGGGTGGTGGAGGCAAAACAGCCGATCATACTGTACACCCTCACACCACACCTCTTAACACCTGTGACACCTGCACCTCAAATTAAATAATATACTAATTACAAAACATGCTTACAAACTCATAAATATACACTTTTTAATATTCATAAAATAAATAATTTAATTAATTAATTAGCAAGTGCACGGTGCTCAATGGGTTAGAATTACGTCATACACCAGAGAGAGACAGCAATCTGGTGGTACTGCTCTAGCATAATAATACTCTCTTGTTATTCCTGCTGTCCTGATACACGGCCGGGCTCTTTTACTTGGTGTCGGTCTGCATCACGCTTCGTGCAGACTTCACACAACAAATGCCTCTTCTTACAAATGATTGAAGCATTCAAGACGAGACTCACTTACTAGGCAACTTACTTTGGCTCGTCTCTTAAAAATATATCGATAATTTTATTTATGTACAATGCGCGTAGAAAGTAATTGGGGTGGGTGTGTACTGGATTGGTTTATTTGGTATTAGGAAAGCATGAAAAGAAGAAGATGAGAGTAAATGAAGGAATACCAGCAACAGGCTTATTTGTATTTACAAAACCTACGGGAAAATCACTGACACCTTTCGGAAAAGCTTCAAAACATTTTCAATATGGTAATTTGTAAAAACACATTCCATATTTAATAACCTTTTATATATTGAGTTGAAACTAAAATGTATTGTAGTACATATTTTTAATAATAATTGATTCATAAATTTGTAGTATTAAAAAAAAAAAAATCCAAAAAGAATACCAAAAGCATCCGCGCCCACTGTTACTTAACCCTGCTGATCGGACGAGAGTTACATATTCCATGTGCTACAGTTAATTCTATGATACTATTGTTTATTATCCTATAATACATGATGAAGACTACTCAACCCCCTTATATTAATTATCGTCATGCGTATTTAGCACCGACGAACCAATTAAGTATTTACCTTTACCTATTGATGATCTCCGGATAAAATTGTGCGTGGGTTTGTGAAGATTATCAGTTCTGGGAATTCGCGTCACAGCCGTGTATAATCTGCAGACCTAGTCCAAGTGGATGTAATGAAGTGTTTTGACGTATTCGAGCTCTGCTGAATATGATATATATTTTTTATGATATTAATATAAACATCAAAATTTAAAAAAAATTGTTAATAAAAATAAGATGATTAAAAAAATACAATGGGTCACCCATACCAGGACTAACCTTGCCAATAATCGCTTAACTTGCCGATAGGAAAATGTACGTGTAATAAATATGCCACGGACAGTTATCTGCTGAAGTGGTATATTCTAATATAAAACTTAGAGTAAAGAAAATAACATCCACAGTATTTTATGCTTCGTCATGCGCATTTAATACAAATGCACCATAAAATATACTACTACCGATTTTGCTCTCCTAATACGCTTTATCGTTTAATTGTGAGGGGTCTTCTTCGTTTGCGTCACATGAAGGAGAGATCTATTATTTCATAAGGGGGGGCAAAACGTCAGAAAATTTTCCACGTGGGGGGAGGGGGTCGGTGGTCATAATTAACCACGGGATTTTTCGTGTACCTTTGTCTAATTTAAAAAAAATATGTTAATCCAGATATGGGCTCCCGCAGAGATAGGAAAGGGGGGCGCTTCCATTAATGATTAATAAATAAAAAAAAACACAAAAATTCCGTGCTGCATTATTTTGGCCAAACAATTTTTTTTGACACTCACCTCTTTACTTCTTTATTTTGTCCTGCACTGAATTAACTACAATAATCATTAATAAATTAAATAAAATATATATTTTATTTGTTAATATTAATACCTACAATAATTTGTAAAAGAAATAATATTTGAATAAAATACCATCATAAAGACAAGTTGCCCCCATCAAATGAGAATTAATATAAAATTTTATAAAATATTGAATAGTTTATCCAGTCATCTCAGTGCGTTCCCGTCATGCGCAATCAGCACCGACACAGCAACAGGTTCACCACTTCCTCATTATGCTCTCCTGATACATATTATCGTCAGGTGGTGAGGAGTTCCAGCCTTGCCTGTTCGTGAAAACTGTGAACACACTTGTGGTGACGGGCTGGCGCCAACTACCACTAACTTGTGTATCAGGAGTGCATGAGCGCTAAGAGAATATGACAAGTATTCCGATAGAGGAAATTATATTTTACAATAATATTAATTAAATTGATTAGATCTGGACGAGACCGGCACCACCAGCAGTGACTAAGGCAGGGGTGTAGTGCCGATGAAAATTATATTTAGTATCCGGAGACCATGACTATCAACGGATGGCTATTGTGGACGGCGCATGACGAGTTAACCCGTGACTGACGGTATATTTTAATAAAAAACCTATCGATATTAGATCACTTCCAGAGGCATAATATTATGTTTAATTAAATCAATATTTTATTTAAATTTATTTTTTTAGTACAAAGTGGTGAATTCATGGTTAAAGAGTATTCATTGATCCGATTGGTTAGATTATATATTTCAAGTGGGCGTAATACCCCATACTCCTTAACGTTTTCCCTTTAGGGTTGCAACTAATACATTTCTTCTAATATGTACAAATTTTCTTTTCTCAGATATTATGTAAACTATTTATATTAAATATTAGTATTTTCAACTTTTTTGGTTATAAATTGAAATTAATAAAAATATTTATTTAAAGGTCTAAACGTACATAAAAATATTCATACTTATTTAATACATTTTACCGACCCTGCCTTGAAAGTAGGCGTGTTGTTGAGTGCTGTCGTAGCAAGGGGCGTGGCCTATTACTACGCTTACTACGTCTGGTCTACGCCATACGACTTATGATATCCTGATATGCCTTCGTTTCCTTTTTTTCTGGTCAGGTGTTACATTCATTTTTAGAAAAATTATAAATCATACCACATAGATGTAAATTATTAATAAAAAATACAATCTTAAATGTGAGAATTACTTTCATCAAAATATGATGTAAAAAAATCGCCGATAAAAGATAATAAAAATATTTATTCGTTAATCAAAATATATTTTATTTTGCGGTTTTAAATAAGTTTCTGTTTCTGGCGGGGTTTTTAAAATTATAAATTTATAAAAACACATTCTACTTTCTGTGAGTGAAATATGTATTTTTGAATAATATGTTGAGTGAAAAAATATTAAAAGTGTTTTATTATATTTTAATTTGCGATATATATTATCAGTGACATCTATTGGTACAGGTAACAATGTTTTTCATATGTCACAATTGTTTTCTTTGTCATGCGCATTGTCAACAAGACTGAGACGTGGTTCTGCTGTAGCTCAATAATAATAGTCTCTTGTTATTCCTGCTATCCTGATACACGGCTGAGCTGTTTTAGTTGGTGCCGGCCTGCACCACGCTCGTGCGCCTCTTCTCCCAATTTCAAAGGAAGAGTGTCAGTCGGGTGAAGGCGAAACTAGGTATCAGGACAGCATGACTAGTGAGGAGGTCAAAAGTGGGACGAGCTGTTCATTCAACTGATTGGTCACTTTTACCACAGAATGGGCGAGGCTTCGTTCTGACTTGCGATATGGTTGTGTTTTAATATAATTCGGAATTATAATTAATTTTAACATTTAACTAATTGATAGACTCTCTAAAATCAACCACAGTGCACGGGTTCATTAAACATTATTAAGATTATTTTTATTAGCTTGTAATAGTTTATCTGTTTGAAGAACGACAACAATCTTGATTAAATATAATAACTGTGATGGCCCTACATTTAACAGTAGCTCGCCCCTCGTCAGTTACTATGAATGGAAGCACAGGACTACGGCGTAGCTCGTAGTTAGGGGCGTCGTCTATCAGTACTACGACAAGCCTACGCCAACATTGTCTGGGAAGGTACATTAACCCTTTCGTGTCCAGTGCTAATACGTAATCCCACTAAGATATTGCCCTAATAAACCACTGAAAAAAACTTTTCCCGATATTTTTTTACTACTACTATCAAGTATCGAATATTGGCTAATCGTTACACACTTTAACTTTACAGTAAGTTATTAAGCATGAATTATTGTTGTAGTCATGTTAAAGTGGAAATTTGTGTTTTTTTAATTGTTTGTCTCAAAAAGGATTTAAGTTTTAGAAAAATTCTAGTTCCAGAGAAATTCTTTTATACATTGATATAAAAAAGTGTTGATAG
>JAGTTH010000285.1:0-58869 GCA_022606485.1 Agraylea sexmaculata | reverse complement strand
AGACTTAACCTAAATATTACTTTATATTAATACACAATAATCAATTACCGAAGATAACTGATTTATAATATGAAATATTCCATTGACACGCATTTGTTTTATATGATATTTTTAAATGTAAATAAATCACTATTTAGATTATTAGAATATGTATTGCAAATGAATGCATGCATTGAAAAAAATCGATTATGTGAAAGTACAGTAGAACAATGCCAAGGTTATATAATTACACAATTATATATATTGACTTTAATTGCTGGATAATGAACCAATCAGGAAGAAAATTATCCATGAGATGATAATTAATAATTTTAATATATAAAATATAAGCGATTAGAATTAGATTCGACATTGAATTTAACAATGCTTTATTGTTGTTTTCGCCCTTGAGTACATTTTAAATTTTAAATTTCCCATGGCTTTAGACATTTTCATGGGAAAGCTGAAATAGTATTCAAATCAATTAACAGTTTCAACTGGAAAATGCATTAATTAATGTATTTGGACTGAAGAATAATCATTTGGGGTCGATGGCTGTTTAATTGTCTCATGTGATAGGAATGCAAATGGGTTTTATTTAAATGTCGTCGACTCACGGTATATATATTTTTTTAAGTATTTGTGGGAACAAGTTTAAGGTTTTTTTATTCTCCATATATTAAACACATTTGTGGTTGATCCGTGTAAAGTGTGTCATATTGTGTCTTCGCTATCTCGACAAATCTCTCACACAATACGACATTTCACCATCTGATCTACATCATTATTTATTTATAAACTAAACCTAAAGCTGTTTTATCATATTGCAGAAAAATATTAAAAAATAATATACACTTTATAATACACTTAATAATACACTTTATTTTTCAAATAATAAAAATGTCATCTTGGCTTCTTCGTAATTTTTACTCCAAACACCTCAATAATAATAATTTAATTAATATTTTTGGTCTGGTCTGTTAAAATAATAAATATTTCTATAAACACAATAGTCGAGTAATGAGGCACTCGTGATATGATTGTGCGTTTATATAAATTATTCGCATTGTACTCAAAGTTCATAATATATTTATATATATATATATATATATATATATATATATATATATATATATATATATATATATATATATATATATATACTCTATACTATTATATATAATTTAATAATTAGAAAAAAGTAAATATAATAGAGATGTAAGGTTCTCTGGTATCCCAGAGAACTGTTTTCTCTTATTTAATAAAAAAGAAAGGTCACTCCGAAAGACATTACAAACAAAGAAGAATATAATCCTTATTTATGTTTGTAGAGTAAGTAATCGCACTTTAAATATATATATATATATATATATATATATATATATATATATATATATATATAAATTTATTGAGAACCTGTGAATATACAATATTTTAATGGTTCTCAAAATGCTCGACTAATTATTAACAGCTGACCCAAATTCTTAAACAATATGATTAATTTATCACTAAAAAAGTATGATTAGTATTTTTTTTATATTTATTGAGATTCCCTATCTACACTTAACTTTTAATGATCATTTCTTACCTAAAATTATTTGATTTAAAATTATTTGTCTAAGGAACTACTCGTAATTGTATGTAGATGCGCATTTTTTTACATTCACCGCAACATTTGATTGATAATTACTTATTTGATTTAAACTAAAACATATTTATTATGTAGCCAGAGAGTTATTTATTTAGTTTATCCTAATTTATTTATTGAAAATATATTTTTATAGCCTTTTTTGCATTTACGGCGCGGCGTAAGTATATTTTGTGTCCAAAGTCAAACTATTAGTAGCAGTCATTTTTATTTAATCTAATAATAATAACCCACTGTTATTTTGTATGAATCGCAATTAATATAATAATTATAAAAATTACCCACGCGATCTTTTTTAAAAAATACTATTATATCATGTGTGTATTTATATTTTAAATAAAAAATGAAATAATTTAGTATTTATTACGTACTGTTTAATGTTATATTTTATTAATCAATTTTAGAAATAATCTACTAACATTATGTATATCTATAGTGATTGTGATTGTGTACGTTGCAAATCTATAACCAATCACAACCATACGCGGGTATTTCTAAGGCCATTTTTTTGATATTCTGCAATTATATTGTAACGGTCACCCGTGCAAATATTATTTACAAAACAACGCTTGCGGTACAAAAGTAGGTTGTATTGCATTATTTAAATCACGAAAGGGGAGTTTTGGTTTGGTGAGGAAGCATGACTATTGTTAAAGCTTAATTTGTATATTGCGTTTAGTTTTAGGGTGAGGCAAAGTTACTGTCGTGTCGTGACAATACAAGACGTGACTTTATATTACGTCATAATACAAGAGCTATGAATTTATTACTAAACTATAATTATTTTATTATTGTGATTTGATTTTTAACACGCTCAAAAGCGACTCAAACTTTCCGCAATCGGTTGCGATTGGTTATATCGTAACAAATAATTAAATCATATGTGTGCGTGCGGTGCAGATGCGTGTATAGTATACTGCGTGCGTGTATACTAAGTATACGTATTACTGTATGTCTGTATTGTGAGTTCTCTTATTAGGCGTTAAAGTACGAAACAAATCACTTGGAATTGCTACGTATAAAAGCCCATAGTGTATGTATACGTTTTATTGTGTGTCTGTATTGTGAATTATCTTATTAGGCGTTAAAGTACGAACCAAATCACTACGTATAAATGGCTATAATGTATGTATAAGTTTTACTGTGTGTCTGTATTGTGAGTTCTCTAATTAGGCGTTAAAGTACGAACCAAATCACTACGTATAAAAGGCCATAGTGTATGTATACGTTTTACTGTATGTCTGTATTGTGAATTATCTTATTAGGCGTTAAAGTACGAATCAAATCACTACGTATAAAAGGCCATAGTGTATGTATACGTTTTACTGTATGTCTGTATTGTGAATTATCTAATTAGGCGTTAACGTATGAACCAAATCACTTGGAATTGCTACATATAAAGCGTATACATACACTGTGGCCTTTTATATGTAGCAATTCAAAGTGATTTTGTTGAGTACTTTACAGCAATACAACCAAGTTCTAATTTATACGTACACGCACCATTTAGCACGACTCACTAATAAACTATTATATTAAATACGTCCCACAACCTTCGAAATGTTAAGCTATTATTTGAACATTTCTAAACTTTGTCGTTTGCTCTACAGGAAATATTATATTAATTTTGAATAAAAAAATCAATGAAATAGTTACACATTTTGATTGTTTTGTGACTGAAGTATTAATAATTTTTAATTAATAGTGTAATAAAAATGCAATTTTACCTCCCATTTAAGTACGTATGAAAATGCATTACTTATTCATAAAATAATAAATCAAATTTTATTACTGTCATTGATCCGAATCCAAAACGAATAAAATAATAAATGCAGACAATGTCGGAGATTTAACGAATGAGTTTATCCAACCGATTATATTTTTAAATTTTATTTGGTTGCAAGAATACCCTTTGTTTCTTGTCCTTGTAGAGACATAATATTATTAAGGATTTCTCTAAATTAATTAATCAAAAGTTTGCTCTAAAAATACGTGTATGTGGAATATCCTTGTGAAGGTCTTTAACCAAATTCAGGACGCATATACCTGTATGTATTATTCACAGGTAGTTTGTTGGGTAATAATTTAGTAGTGTTTGTATGGTAAATATTTACTTGGTTTGAGTTTGTCCCCATACAAAATGTATGGATAAGCCTCTCCGCCATACTTCACTCTTATGTACAATACCGTTACAATAACATTTGGCATTTTTATACACATTTCACATTGTGGAATGACCTCCATACCTGATGCCACCTACTAAATATTATAAAATCATATAATAAATAATCAAAAACCACGGTTGCCTATATTAAAGTACGAAATTCCAGGCTTGTCATAGTAATTCCTCATTTTATCATATAATTTCAAATTTCAATCAAGTTCAGATACCAGATTACTTAGTCAGAAAGTGATATTAATAATCAATCACAGCCGATTCCAGTATTTTATTAACTTAACATTGTCTTGTTAAAATAACACATATTAAACTTGTTAAATTTAAAAACCATTAAATAGAAATTACTCGACCTGTCTTTATCTCAAAGTGATTCGTGTATGCACGATTTTTTTTCATTTCTATACAATTTACAATTTTTTTTTCCAAAAATGTTTGTATCGCCCGTCATTTATTCGACTTTCACTGTCAACTTTCAGAACTTATGATTGTCATATTTGTTTGCATGTAACTATAATGACAATGACAATTAAATTAATCACTAATATAAAAACGTGAATAGTAAAATATTTCAATTTTTATACGTACAAATTGTTTTAATATCCTTTAAGTTTACACATTTCTTTTTTACCGTATATTGTCGCTGTTTCATGAAAATATATAAATAAAAACGTTCTATAATATAACAAAATATTCACACGTCTTTGTAAGTAAATTCTCTCATTTTCACTCATATCTTCCATAATGAAGTAATAATTAGAGATAAGATTTTCATCTGAATAACTATGTATTTGTGCACATTGACAGTTATTAATTAAATGTTGCCAGTAATAAATATTAAACAAAATAAGCGGTCATTTTTTAACAAGAAGCCGTATTTTTACCTGCAAGAAAGATGTCTTACCTGTTTTTTATTCAAAAATGTCATTCACATTGAATCGACGATAAACAAAATAATCACCATGACCGAAGTGGTTTTGAATTGAAATGAAAAACATTTAGAAAGGCATTGATCGATTTTTTTAGCGAGTAATTTCAGTAGTCTAAAAACACCAAATTGTAAAATACCGACTAACGAGATCGCTTTATTTATTTATTTCTAGTTGTAACGGCATCTTGATGTGCGATTGATATCAATCATTAAGCATTTAGTAGTTTTGGCAATAATGATTTACTTGATTTCCTCTTAACGGTTCTAATTTACTGATTTATAATCTAATATGGCCCAAAGCAAGCACGCGAGCACGATATATTTTTCAAGTGATTTATATTAATTTTCTCACAAACAATGGGTTGCAGTTTCGCTTTTTGTACAAGACTATTTCGCTTTTACACATCATCATTATCTTCTGTTCCGTGAGTTAGAAAGCGCAATCTCATACACGATTTTGACATTTATTTTTGTCGTACCTACCACACAAATTACTGCACACTCGACTAATTTTACAGTCAAAGCTTCTTCTTAAACGAAAGTCTGTGTGTGTTTTTGTTTGAGGTAATAATGCGGAAATGTTCTAAGATCACGGAACTGCATTAAATAATATGAGAATTTTCTCACTCGTCATGTTGTTATTATGAATAAAAAAGGGCGACAGTAAAAACACAGGCAATAACTCCACATTTAAAAAAATTGACACTTGTACAAGGTGGTTTTTTAATCAGTAAAAATATTTAGACGTGGTGTATGGCATTTCAAAAATAAATTAAATATACAGGGCCGACTTGTAATAATTGAGAATATTTTAAAGGGCATAGCCAAAAATATAATTTTAAATAATAAATTGTTTAACCAATTCTCACAGTTTAGGTCTTCTGTTAGTTGCAAATATATGTTTCTGCTAATAATAAAAAGCCATTGTCACTCCATATTAATCCGAAATAAAAATGGTTGTATTTTAAACGATACCCAAACTGTATAATTGTTTAATTATTTTTTATTAGGGTAAAAATATATTATTATAAAAAAAATATAATAATAATAAATTATGATATTCTCTATTAATCTCTAAAATAACAGTATATATCTAAAAGTTTTTCACGCAGATAGGGAATTTTGAGTATTGCGTTATCCGCCGTTATTCCAGCCAACCCCTCTTCTCTTTTCATATAAGTAGAATTTACATTTTTATGTGTTCCTCAGAGCGCCTTTTCATAATTCATTAATCATATGATTCCTGCTGATAACTATGTATTTATAATAGTTTTTCTTGTAATTGCAGGTTTCATCATACAATAGTCAATATGGTGGGAGGAGGATGCGTAGCAGAGGTGGTCCAGGTTCGACAATGTCCTGTGACAGTGATATCAGATTTACCAGGAGAAACTTCAGCCAAGGTTGTCGTTGTGGATGTGCTTTGTTGGCTGCTTTCTTTGTATTTCTTCTAATATCAGCAATATGCGTCTACTTGGGATGTAAGTCATATCTATTATAATATTTACAATATTCATGAATTCATTGTTCCAAATGTGTAATCAATGTTAATTTAAAACGTAACTGTATACTGTTTATCGCTGTAATACAAAATGAAGTCATTTCATGGCTCCTCGCTGTGTTGAATTAAGATATTCACTTTGTCCCATAAACCCACATTATATTGTCACTAGAAATCAACGATGCATCGTGACTCTTTAATATATATATATATATATATATATATATATATATATATATATATATATATATATATATATATATATATATATTATAAACTTTGAGTACAATAAGAATAATTTATATAAACGCACAATCATATCACGAGTGCCTCATTACTCGACTATTGTGTTTATAGAAATATTTATTATTTTAACAGACCAGACCAAAAATATTAATTAAATTATTATTATTGAGGTGTTTGGAGTAAAAATTACGAAGAAGCCAAGATGACATTTTTATTATTTGAAAAATAAAGTGTATTTCTTGATCATATACAACATGTCATTAATTGAACTTCAAATATTTTAATGGCTTTCATGTAATTAATTACATGAAAGCTAATTAATAATAAAATTATTATAGACAGTGAAGTGTACCGTATACATTAATAATTGTTTTTTTTGGATCTTGCGATGGTTTAAACAAGTTTTATTCAAATGAAATAAAAATATTTCAATGGCTTTCGTAATGTCGCGACACTATCACAAAAAAAATATTTAATTAATCCCCCAATTATCATTTAAAATAAGTTATCCTAGAGTTTGAAAGACGTCGATTGTTGGATCTTGCTGTTATACTGTTGGAGCCATGGCCCACCGAAATGTTTACAGTTAGTAGTTCTAATACAGACTGAGCCACTTGGCCTTACAACGCTATTAGAAAATCATGAAACCTCAATGATTTTAAATGATTTTTAAAATTTGAAAAATAAAACCATTAATAAAAAATTTGGACTTTGGGTTTGGACCATTAATAAAAATAAAAAATGTCAATAATTTATACTTTTATAAATTATATACAAGACCATTTTGCTAAACTTTACTGGAGGGACAAAAAGCTGAATTAAATGCACATTTTTTTAAATCATAATAAATTTTTATTTAGCTATAGATATTTTATATAGATATATTCTACGAATTAATATATTTACTAAATAACAAGTAAAACATTTTTTTCTGCCATTATAAAGAATACTTCCATTAGATGGGATTTAATCTAAAAATTAAATATTTTAAAAAATCCGACGATATTTTAATGATTCCCTTATTATATTTTAATTTATCAAGAGACCAGCTTGTGTAAATAAATATTTTAAGTAGTCCATTTGTACAAGATCATTGGCACACTTGTTCAAGTCAACAATTAAATTAACAATTACTCGCTTCGCAGACTTCTTCACGCCTTTTTATATTTGATCTGCTTTAAAAAACTACAGTTATCTTGCATTCAATACCCTACTCTATATCACTTGAGCGATTAAGTCTTGAAATTTATGCAGTTTATTATAAAATAATTAGATTTTTAATAGACAAGGTCCATCTTAATAAATGTAGAGTTGTCCAATTTCATTTAGACCATGACAAAGTAAGCGGATGTCTTTGGATTTGAAGAATAGATTTGTGAGAGCGTTGAAATTGTCCACTGGAATTAATGAATGAATACAGTTCCTCCACTACAATTTATTTAGGATCTTAAATATCGGTAATAGATTGTGAAAGTGTGGATGGATCAGGTAAATGCAATAGTAGGTCATCAAGTACCTGTTGTTTCTATTAGCCAGGTTTCCACATAAGGAAAGTCTGCAAATGTCTTCAGAATCAACACAACATTACACTTTTACTAACTATTATCTTAAAGGAATGTTATATTTTCATTTGAAAAATTAGTTGAGTAGAGATTATATCGAAAAACCAATAATCAACGATTAAAATTTATATTATTTTTAAAGCAAATACCCTCTATCAATATTAGATTATTATTTATATTAAAATTTATATTATTTTTAAAGCAAATACCCTTTATCAACATTAGATTATTATTTTTTTCAACTGTAACACCGCTTTAATATTACTTAATCTTATTAAATGTAATATATTTTTAAACCCATACTTTTTACCATTTAAAACCCATATTCATTATAACCATAGTTATGCTCGTTATAAACGTGTATAGAATATCCCGATTTATTAAAATAATCAGCTCCATTTATCAATTTATATATCACTACAACATATTATAATTTTAGTAAGAAAACACAAGCCTTCTGTAGTTTTTTCAATTAAATATTAATCATTCAAAATATATAAAAGTAATTTTGTGTTCGTAATTTATATTCCTACTCGTTATAAGCGTGATAATTATTAATATAAACTATTATGTGATAATTATTTACATTGTGTATATCAAATATATTTATCATTTTTATTTAACAAAAATCACAGGCGTTCTGTTTTTTTATTATTAAAATACATATTCTTATGTAAATCTTTGTTATAATTGTATTTGTTAATTCCTACTTATATATAAAAATTTAATCTCGGTTATATAACTATAGTTATTTATTGTAAATTAAATACCTACCAAATTATTTGATCTTCAAACCCCATGCATTTAAAACTTCAACTCATAGTCTTGCTTCAATAAAATGAAAGCAAGTGATTAATTATAATATTGTTTTTTAACTGTTACACGGCTTATTTTGAGATTATATTCAAGAACACAGTTTGTCATTATAGTGTGTTGTTAGAAAGCGTGATCCAAATCTGTCAAGGAGTCTAATTCTCAAATAAATGAAGTGTTTTATAATAAATTATATTTGATATATTTCCCTGTTGGTGCGTGACCAGTAACGTTCACTTTATTGGTCTCAGATTTGACCTTTACGATACTCAACAATGTTAGCTAACTAAGCCCCCCTTTGCATTAATACCATTTAAATATATCAAAGGTTAATAATCCATTATAATTAGGGTATCAGAAGAGATGTTTGTCCTTATAATTAATACCTAGTGATGACCCAACCGCCATTTTGAAAATAGGGCGTAAAATTATATTAAATGATGATGTTAAAATAGTTTAAAAGAATGATTGGCACAACACGAAAAATGTATAAATACCTCTACATAATATTATTAAAACGTTAAAAATTCTTTTGTATTTTTTTTCCATTGTGATATTTCGTAATTGCTGTAAACATTACGGTAGGCCATGGCTCCGACAGCGAGGTCTGTCAATGAAAACAGTGTTGCCATTTTATCTCACACAACAGGCATAACTTACCCCAATAAATAACTGTTAATATATACATACAATAAATAATTTTATGACTATTTAAAATATTTTTATGTGATAGTGTTGCCATATCATTAAAGCCCTTAGAGACAAATTGTATGAAATAAATAATTAAAAAAAACATTTATGTTTAAATTATACTTTTAAACTTAGTAATAATAGCGAACATCATATTAATTTACATGGTTATATCGAGCACAGTTTATAAAATAAAATGTTTGCTATACAAAATGTCTTTAATTGAACTTCAAAAAACTTTAACTTGGACCATTAATTACGGTGTGGTTGTATTACATTTAATGTACCATTCCGTACATTTAATTATTTTAAGTACAATAAAAGACTTGTTGTATAGTTTGATCCCATCCAATCCGAAAATTTTGGCAAACCTCAAAAAATAATTACACAAAAAATGTTACATGGCATTGTAATAATTTTGCATGGTTGAATAAATTTAAACTTTTTGATTAATATAAAATCAAATGCTTATTTGATGACCCCCTTTTAATATCGAGAATACTCAATGACCCATGTCGTTATTGTTATAATTTTCTACTTTCATCTTTCTATAAGACTTTGCTTTCTATAAAATCACGTAATAACCCATTATTTTGAACGCTGAAAGTTCCATTTTAACAAACGCTATTTCGAAATATTTCTCGAGTACGTACTTTTTTGCAAATCATTTCGCTTTCGTCCAATAAATGACTTTCATTTTTAAAAACCAGTACATAATATTACAGCCGTGTACCTGACAAATGAACCTATCGGGGAGAAGATTTTCAGAGGCACTATGAAGGCTTTATCATCCCCTACACTATCAGAAGACCAGACAGATTATGCAGACAGGCTGACTTTAATATACAGAAGAAGTCCTCTAAGATCTGGTTTCCTGCTCACTGAAATACTGGCCTTGGATAGGTAAATATCGACAAAAAGATCCATATTTTATAAAACTGCACTTTTATATTGAGACATATTGGCATGTTGCATAATTGGGATTCAGACAAACACACGCTGTTTCGAATGACTATTTAATATAATAATTGTTAACGTATATTGGTATATATGTTTCACAATTAATAAATATTTTACACAGCTATATTGATAAAGGAACAATTATAACACAAGAGTATAGAAAATACTTATAGTTTAAAAAAAACTCTCTAAATCAATACGTGTCTGTAAAAAAATACATTCATCCAAAAAACCACTATTGTGGGATTGCTGAAAAAAAATATGATTCCGACTCTGTTTCTAAAATTTAACAATAATAAAACTCCACTCCGACTCCGATATTTACCAATAATAAAATTTCACTCCGATTCCGATATTTACCAACTATGATTTATGATTTTTGCAACATAAATATGTATCCAACTTTGCAAAATAAATATATATCAATTTTTTTTTAAATAACCGGAGTCGTTCATTTTTGCCATGACTTCACCTAAAATGCTTTAACTCTGAGAGTCCGTTAATATCATTAGTAAAAACTTTTCAAAAAATACATTTCAAAAAATAATATTTCAATTAATTTGTAGATTATGTTTTTAGCCTTTCTTGAAAAATTTGATTCTTTTGACAACTGCTGTTTTTCCGCCAAGGTCTTCAAATGTTTCATAAAAACGAGCATGAAAATAAATATTATTAAAAGTACAGCTCATTATATTTCATATATGGTTTGAAAAAAAAAAGTTTTAATATGTAAGCGTACCTTATAAGAACGTGCTAGGATTTTTTTCAAAGCATGTGATTATATTAAAAAGCAGTTATTTTAAAAATATTGTTAAAATGTTTATTAAAGCTACACGATATTTTATTCAAATCTTTCTTATTTATAATTTGCTGAAGTCTAGTAAAAATGCGTACATTCTTATAATGAGTAAATTTTAAATTAATAGAATAATAGTTAAGCAACTTTGCGATCACACTGTAATTGGTATTGAAGTGTCTTTTTAGATTGTCTGTCGAACTAAAAGTCACGATGCACTGCTAACTGACATTACGAATGCTGTGCAATGTCTAAACAATGAATTCAAATAAACTTATATAACATTTAGAAATCTAATACATATTGGGGAAAATACGTGATTTTTTAAAATACCGTTACGTCAATTTCAAGCTTGGAAATGTACAATTAAACATTTTCACTATAAAAAGCACAAATCTAATTTATATCGCATTTACAATGCTTTTTACGAAGTGTTACATTTAAAAAAATCTGAACTTCTGACATACAGTAGCTGTCTAACTGTCTTTACATTCACTTTTTATGAACCAGGAAATCAACCTGTCTTGAGGCCGCAAATTGGAACGAAAGAGCGTGTTCTTTTTCTACCCCCGTGATAAATTTGAAATGCATTTTTTATCTCAATGATTGTTATGCGAGTGATTTATTCGTAGGATAAAATTACGCAATGTTAGTATTGCAATAATAATGTTGGCATACAAGCAAAGGCCAACAATTCACTTTCACCACCTGTCGCCTTCGTTTGCATTTATCTAGTCCTAGACCAGTAATTATTTATGTTTATTTCAGATTAGAAACCGAGGATATGATGGTTCACTTCAACCTTCACTTTGATCCCACACACAGCGATGTTGAAGTTGAAGATGTGAAGAGAATTCTCATGAAGGAGGTCAAATTGGAGGGTGGATCTCGTTATTTAGTCAATTTGACTATTGATCCATCTAGTGTCACTATTCAGGTATTAAAAACACCAATCAATAATATAAAATCTTAGTAATTGAATTGAATTTATTACAGGAGAGTGATGATGTTTTGATGTCATCACCGGTAACATTATCCTCTACAAATCCTGTAGTGGCTCCGGTATCGACAACAACACCTCCTCCACCCAGAAGATGCTCAAATATAGAGTTAAAAATGTGCTACGGACTACCATACAACAAAACTACATATCCAAATATACTGGGACACAAATCCCTACAAGATGTTGAAGATGATATGATAGCTTTTAGAGAGCTTATCGATGCTGAGTGCTACAGACTCGCTTATGATTTTGTATGCCAACTCCTACAGCCAGCTTGTATCCCAAAACACGACGAAGACAAATTGATCATGCCTTGTAGAAGTTATTGCAGGGAGTTTTGGTCTGGATGTGGCAGTCGTTTACCTGCAAGATTCCTGAAGAGCATGGATTGTGGACGATTCCCAGAGTATACTGGGCCTGGATCATGTATACCTAGAATCGGTGAATATCTCTCACAAACCATATCATATATAACAAATTCGGTAAAATAATACACTTTAATATTCAGATTGTGTATCCAGTATGCAGGCCAATGCATTATCTCCGAGAATTTGTGACGGTGTTCCTGATTGTGCAGATTTGCAAGATGAAAGGTCTTGTACATATTGTGCACCGGGACATATTCATTGTGGACTCGGTAGAAGTTGTCTACCGGCATCGAAGCGGTGTGATGGAGTAAGAGATTGTCCTAATGGAAGTGATGAAAAATCATGCTGTAATATTATTTATAAATCATATATTTACTTTTAAATATCAAATCTTTATAAATACAAATTCTTTATAGTGATAATTGCTCCAAATGTCTCACATCTCCTGGAATATCCAACAATATCACCACATCCATCGCAGTATTATTCTGAAGGTTATGTTGTCTTCAATGAAGAAGGACGTTTAGGCAAGTTATGTGTTGGGAATCAAAATGAATCCAGTATTGCTTTAAATGCAGTTGTTTCTTCTTTATGTCAAGCCCTGACATATAAGTAAGTTTTCAATTATTATTAATTATATGTTATTGATAAATTTTTATTATTTTAACAAATTTATTTAACAGAAAAGTAGATTTTATTAAGATTAAACCAGAAAATGAAGAACATATGAGTTATGTTGAAGTGGAAGACCCTCTGGCTCCCGAAATTGGATTCCTTAAAACTGCGTGCCCGGAAAGAAATGTTATTTATGTTGGCTGCAGTGATTTTGGTAAGTACTGTTTTATTTACAATCAATTTGATATGTGAGGATAAATAAAATTGTTATTTAATAGAATGTGGTAAACAATCAACTCGAGATGTCACCGGGATTGATGGATTGGGGAAAGTGGCTTCTTACGGAGATTGGCCGTGGCACGTCCTTTTGTATAAAGAAGATACTCATGTATGTGATGCAACTCTTGTATCTTCAGAGTGGTTGGTTACTACAGCATCTTGTTTCCAGGTATGAGTTGTTAATTTAATTAATTCAATATCATAATTGAGAAATTTATAATTAAATTATATATTTTTTAAGGGTCAACCTAAAGCCGAATGGATAGCAAAATTGGGTACAGTAAGGGTTTCAAGTACCTCTCCGTGGTTGCAAGAGAGAAGAATTGTAGGAATGGTAAAATCACCAGTCGAGGGAAGTACTTTAGCCCTAATTAAGATGGAAGAACCAGTAGTGATGTCTGACTTTGTGAGGCCGATATGCTTACCAGACATGAAAGTGACTATGAACATGTCATATTGTAATACATTGGGTTGGGGAAGAAACCGAGATCAATTGCAAAGAGTGCATTTGCAGATGATGTCGATGGAGAAATGTGAAAATGTCAGCATAACAACTGTCAATAGCATTTGTACTGACTCTCTTCACCAACAAGAAGATTGCAGTGTTAGTAATCATTATTTGTTTAATAATTTATATATAACTATCGGATTATAATAAAGTAATATTTATAGGAAGAGGAGTTTGCTGGAAGTCCAGTAGCTTGTTTAGATCCCGTTGCTGCAAAGTGGTCCCTTATCGGAGTCAGTAATTGGAGAATCGCATGCTCTAAACCTGGACTCGGAAGACCGAGAATGTATGATAAAATTACATCGAATGTTGAATGGATTCAAAGCTTAATCGGTGCCATTTCATAACTTATGCTGAAATTTTATGATTTTTGTACAAAACAAATGTTAGAGTTTTAACATTCCACATCAAAGACACTTTTTTAGTGCACAGTGTTTGATGCTTTATTTTAATGAGAAAATGTTTTTTATTTAAATAATATCACTAAATATTTAAGATAACAGTCCTAATAATATATTTTTATCATTGTAAATTTGTGATCGAAATTTAAATTAAATTGGGCACAACTTCCTTATTTATTTAAGCCAAACTAGTATAGATTGTTGTTGTAAATAAAACGACTTATAGACATGTTAACCATTATTTAGCTTTAATGATTGTCTGTATAAAAGAATAAAATTATACTCGTTTTTTATTTGATGGCTGTCAGTTTTATTTTTAAGAATTATTTTTGTACACACAATAATTATGAAATATTATCAGTCAACATTTTGAATGATAAAAATGCAATATTTGAAATGAATCCAGGTGTTTTATTTAAAAAAATATAATATTTACATAAGAGAATGAAAAAAAAACACTACATACATAATCATAAAACCCTAAACACAATTTTACATATATCTATTTACATTTAATACATAAATAAGAAAACTTGACATTTTCATTTGTGGATTAATTGCTTATTATCTATTTTAAACACAGTTTTAAAGTATATTAATCATAAATATAAATAAAAATATGATATTTATAAAATAATTTTCTTTGAAATATTTTTATTACGTATTGAAATTGAAGTCTGACTAAGTTGTTTTGTAATCCTGAAATTTATTAAAATTTTGTGAGCATCATACAGACTTATGTATATTGAAAATAGAGTAAAATCATGGGAGTAAAGAGTTTTTTCAACAGAATTTTCTGTGCTATACGGAAAACAATACATTCCAAGAACCTTCTAAATTAGGATCACATTCCGGAAAAGACTTGCAATTCATCAATATGTCAGAATCTTTCCCATATAATAAATTTTACTCTTATTAAGTATTGAAGTTTAAAATTTAAGTGTAAAAAGCATCGGATATATATTTAAATATTAAAGATTCATTGCTGCATTTTTATATTTTGAAAAACTAGTTACAAAATTTCTAACAATTAAAAAAAGAGAACAAATGGTGGACTAGAGTTAGAGAAGTCTAGTAAAAAGTGTGCTATTATTAAATTGTAGTGTATTGTCTATATAAACCCACATTTTAGGAGTTATTTGAAAAATACTAAATTCAATGAATATTCATTTTTACAAATACTTCTATTATTGCGATTGTCAAGTGTAATTCTCTTTAAACGAAATATTCACAAACATTTAATTAAGGTGACACAGTCTTATTAAACATCATAAGCACTGCCGATAAATCTAAGAAGATAACTACTATATTTCACATTTATGTACACACACATAAATTATACAAACGCATGCATTCTTACAATCAAATTGCTACAGGAATTTCATGATAGATAAATAAATTCAGATCACTAAGTATATCACAATTAAGAGGATAATATGCAGGCGCATTTCACATTTATCAATAAAGTGCTTTTATACAGTTAAATCTACACAAGTGGGGTTTTCAGTGGACATTTGTGTTATACACTCAGAGAAGAGCTTTACATAATAAATGTTTCATAAAAATGTACAATAAGAAAAGTGGAAAGATTCGATTGTCTAAATTCAGTTTTTTTTTAAATATAAATAAATAAAGTTTTGAATATCACATAGAACTTTTTACAGATTTCAGTCATCAAACCGAATGAAGTAAGTTAGGAATGTGTGGTTAGATTTTTTGATAAATTAATTACATATTTGGTGTTTGTTCAGCTCATTTTATGTTAATTTATATATTCTAAAAAGTACAGAAAAAATGAATTGGTCTTGTTTACTTAAAAATTTAGGTTCTACGGGGTTCAAGTTTTTGAGACAGGTTTGTCAGAACACGTTGATTATCGATTGCACGGAGGCAACTTATATATGCTTTGACATCATTATCATTTTTTTGAGAAGGAGGATCCAACACTGAAATGAAGTGGATATTATTATAATCTCTAGAAATTGTACAAATAAAAAAAAGGGTGAGTCTCACCTAAATGACGACTTCTACAAAATCTTATTGTGCGCATAGTTTGGGCTAACATATGCATTTTTTCAAAGTTAACCAATCCGTTCAAGGAATTTTTATTACCTTCATGAGTAAAAGTCATATCTTTTAATAGAAGTGGCATAAATGGTACCACAGGGGGTTGAAGTTTACTCATACTTAGCCTGTAAATAACACAACAACAGTATTACCACAATATTCAGATAGGCAAAATATAATTATTAGGCACAATATGAATAATAATAAAGAATACACACAGTGAAAGTTTGTTGGTAAAATTACCTGTAGGCTCGATGATTTCTACTCGGGTCAATAAGCGCTTCAAATTCAGTATATATTTTACAAAACTTCGATGGTAGCTTTTCCCAAGTTTGAGATAATCGGCTGATCGCCATATTGCTTAGGCCCATTACAATTGCAAAGAAGGCATTCAAATTTTGATATTCCTTACAACTAAACAAAATGAATTATTACATAAATTTTATGGATCTCAAAATACATATAAGTAATTGTGGTTTATATTATACTCACTAAGCTGCAAGTTTAATCATTTTCTTCAATATTGATACCCTTTTACTGAGTGAACTCGCCATTAGGATCTCAGTAACAACCCAATATTGTATTTCGTTGAATCTTCGAAGGAAAACATCCAGATTGGCTGTTATTTTGTTGAAGTTGTGTCTTCCGAATGTTTGATAGATAAGCTCATGTTCGTGAACACACCAAAACAGATCCCAATCGAAAACGGTCATGTAATAGGCCACGTCTTTAGTGCTGAATGTTTCAATATCCATGTCGATTCCTTGTGTTGCAACTTCTTGCTCAGCCAAACAAGTCTAAGAAGAACATTGCATATTATAAAATCATTCAATATTGTATAAACTAGTTAAACTCACTAATGCATCCAAATGATCTTTAGGTGCTACAAATATTCTGCCATTTAATGTTAAGCTTGTGGGAATTCCAATATCTTTATCATTGATAAGGACTCTTTCACCGGTTGATTTAACTTCAACAAGAACAAGTTCTTCATTGGGTCTCATCTTTAGTTTGTCAGCGGCACTCACTTTTATCACATCTGCTGTTGTGTTCATGGGATATTTCAAAGTACAATAAGTGTGATCGGCGCAATATACTCTAAATATTACTGAAAATAAAAAAAATTAATTAGATTTGAGTATTCATTAATAAGTATGTATACTTACTGTCATCATCGGGATGAATAACATTCCTCGTGCCACCAGACATGGATCCGCTAAAAAGACTGATCGGTTGTCCACAAGGGGGTAGTTTCCACTTTTGTCCAGTATTTACAATTCTTTCTTCCTGCCTTCTCCTCAATTGGGACATTACATGATGCATTACTCCCGCTTCTTCTTCCAAACAACTCCATTGTATACAGTCTGCCTCCAAATCACTTGCCAATTCCTATCCAATCAAATAAATTATTAAAACCATCAAATAATATCAATCAATAATAAAAATATACCTCAATATAATCAGCTGCATCCTGATCATCACAAACTGCATGTCTATTGATTATAATCCATTTATAGACAAATTCAACTACTCTCCGCTTACAAGCTAGAATAAACTCGGTGTCTTGGTTTGATGAATCTATCCGATAAGTGAATACTAAAGTTAAGGATTAATTTGTATAGAAATGAATAAAGATATGTTAAGCTATTTCAATTGAAAAGGATATTATTTTTTAAGCTCTGCAATTAATCTCGTCGTCGGCATAAATATTATATGGGTCATGAGAAAATCTTCTAGGAATGGATCGGAAGCAACAGCTCTGTCTTCTCTGCCTCCTCTTCCATCGACCCTGGTTTCCAAGAGATGTTCCAACATCTTTTCAGGTGTTCCAGCCATAACTGTGTATCTGTAAATAATAATTATATTTAATTTTATGAATAAAAATTATTTTGAATAAAAATAACCCATACTTGAAATGTGAAAAGGTTTGTTTGTGAGCTGAGCTGATTTTTTCCAAAACCAATACATCTTCTCCGTGTTCCTTCAATCTCACCGTATTAGCTTCAACTCCCCGCAGGATTCTGTTGAAATCCTCCTTGTCTACTCGTAAAAAGTGACAGTTGCTTTCTCGTAATACGATCGTAGCAGCCCTGAAATAATTTATTAAATTGATATAATTTCCGCATGGGTAGCAGTTTCTAAAAGCGTCTGCCTGGAAATTAATATGCATTTCACTCTTCGTAATGCGCAAATTATTATTCCGACAATAAGGCGGGGTTTTTTAATTTGATTTATGGCGAGGGAAAGAAACAATTAAATCTTTGTTTATTTTTATCGATTTTTCATGCACCACGTGTTCTCGTAGAAAATTATTCTTAATTAAAACATTCATGAATATATTATACATTTATGTACATATGTAGACATGGATTTGAATTTTTATTAGAGCGATAAAAACGAATAGCTATTTACATTTGTGATTGATACAAATAAATAATTATTAAAAAAACTAAATATGGTAATAGACAAGCTTAGAAGATTATCCATATGTTTAACACAATAAACAGACGTATACTTAAAAATCTACAATTTTTAAAATATTTTATTAAGGTTGGATTTAATTATATTTTTTATTTGTTCCGAAATAAAAATGACCTTGCTTTACTTTTTATTTATAATTAGGGTGCATTTTTACAATAGATAAATATTCTTATTGATCAAAACTCCGCCAAGTACATACTATAATTATTAATTTATATCGCAAAATCAGTTCACATATCGTTTTCTTTAATAAATGCATTTAAATATGTACACTTTTTATCAAAAAATCAATTTTACTACCTACTAAAATATTATAAAATTTATTGATGTAATACAATACCAATCACATATTTTATTTTATGTATTATTTCCCGTTTCAATTATATGGAATAGTAGCAAGAATTTAATATGTTTATTACTCGTTGATTGTGTAAATTGAAAATGATTATAAAATGCATATAAAAAGACTTGAAGCTAGTAAAGCTTTTCAAAAGAGCCACAGGCATCGGCCAACAAAAGGATGGAACCTCTTTGTAAATTAAATATCCATTAAATGCTGTTCATATTATGCACTGAACTATTATTCTATGGCACGCTTTCGATTAAAACATTTTTAATGCAATGTAAAGAAGCTTCCAGCTTTAGAGGAACACAGGTAATATGTATTTACATGGCAAGTGCTGTCATTTGCAGGCAGGTTCGTTGAAATTACAAAGAAATTATAGAATGTAAATTCGTTCTTTGTGTTACGGATAAAAATTAGTGAATTGAATTACCTGGGAGCATCATTAATTAGAGCTAGCTTGCCGAAGTCGTCTCCCTCGTGCAAAGTGGTCACAGTTCCTTTACCGTGGATAACCACATCCACCGAGCCACGAACTATTATGTACCAAGATCTCCCTTCGTCTCCTTGGTGGAATACTGAAAATCATGAATAATATTAGGAATTAATATAAATTTCCATATGAAAATACAGAGAAATCTATATACGTCCTGTTTGGATACAAAATATTTTGTTTCATATGAGAATCAAATAATTAACGAAAAATGACCACACGAAGAAGTGCAAAAAATATTTATTTATTTATTTACGCTACGAGGAGCTTTTTTATTTTAGAAATGGTCTTTTTGAGAGGGTTTTTTATACACAACAACGTGTTAATTGTCTGTCGGAGATCTTAACTATAATATTACTAGTTACACAGCTCACCGACTTAATAATCAGTATTTATCTTACAATACAGGAAATCAGAGTAAACCTGGACCAAGAAGATCGATCGGGATTTTATTAATATTATTCCCGATCTCCCAGTCGTAATAACCGATCAAATCAATTTAAAAATTCTTGACTTGAGCGGGATTTGAACCCATGACCAAAGTATTTGGTAAGTGCCTCATTAAAATTTGCTTGACATATTCAAGGACAAATAATATATGACTCTTTAAACAATTTAAATGATAACTTCGGACGTTCTTGTATGAAAAATATTGTTGCTCTCAAGTGTCGGATTTTAGGCACTACAGTGTTGCAGGTGGCCACAGCTCGCGTGTATGTAAATTATATGTAGTAGTGCCGGCCACGTTCCAATGTATGAAAACAGTACACATGACACTTCTATAGACATAAATTCATTAATCTGGAAGGTTTGATGAACGTGTCATTATATTTTTACAATTAATTCATTCATACGAACATAAGCAAAAAAAAATATTTAAATCTAATTGATATATTTTTTTATTACCAAATAGGTCGTTGATGAGAAAATAGTCGAATTAGGGAAGGAGTAACCAAATCCTGGAAGTGTAATGCAATTGAAAGCAATTTTAACTTGTATTTTAGGAGTATGAAATAATATTTTATTCTAAAAATATAAAATATACCCGAAGGCTAATGCATGAAAATGTTGGGAAGTTTTCTCATTTTAACTTTTAATATCATGTAGTTTTCTCGTGTCATTCCAATTCAAGCAAAAACGTTTGTTAATAAAGCAAACATTAATGTTTTTATAATTCAACCCGACGTTTGAAGATGACAAGTTAATTTGTTTGGTGAAATACTAAAATAATATATTAGACTTACTCAAAGATTTATACCCGGATATGGATAAAATTTAAAAAAAAATATAAGTTGCTGATAAACAATTGATTCATTCCACAGTAAAAAAATACAACTTACTATTATTTAAATTATATTAAAAATGTAACAAATCAAATATAAATTTTAACGTAATTACACAAATGAATTATACAACTGGAAAATATTCTTTAACCATGCATACTTTTAAAAAATCTGGCACTTTTTTGACAAAATAAAATTAATGTTTTTAAACAATGAAAAATATGTATAATGTGTAATACTTGGACATAATCTTTATTCATTTAACAATTCACGAAATATTTTAATACAAAAACCTAATAAAATTTATTCATTTAAACTGGCGTAGAATTTTTACACTATTGAACCTCTCATAATAAACGCAGAAAGGGCAAAACTTTAAAAATGTTATAGAGTTAAAGAAACAGCTTTCTAGTTACAGAATTAATTATTTTTCATATATGAATAAAAAACTAGTTTATTTTTTATAGTTTTTTAGGCATTTTAACGATCAATATTGTTGAATGAATTATGTTCATTATAAGATGTGTGTGCTTATGATAATTAATATACAGATTAAAATAGGTGAAAACAATGAAAGAATAACTATAGAAGTGTCATGCATATTGTTTTCATACATTGGAAAATGGCCGGCACTACTACATGCGCATATTTTACATATACTTCACATGTATACAGGCCACGTGCAAATATGGTAATCCCTAAAAAACCGACACTCGATAGCAACAAGATTTTTCTTACAAAAACATCCGAAATTGTTTACATAGTGATATATTATTTATTCTTGAATATATGAAGCAACTTTTAATGACGCACTTTACCATATTAAGTGAAAGACGGTGTATTGCTCATAAATTCATCTTTGTCTTCCATGTTTTTGATGTCTTTTAAAGTGTTATCGGCACCTCTATATATAAGATTAATGGGTGAAAAGAGTTCTTAAAATAAATGATATTTTTTGATGTGTTTACTTACGAACTGTGCTGGGCTGCGGATGAGCTTCAAACACAATGGCGGCGCATAATTCCCTCTTAACTGAGGTTGACAGATGTGCAAGAGCTGGAACACGAAGTAATTCTTCATAAACTGCTTCAAGTTCGTCAGGACTTCTCTCGTGACTTCTATAACAAGCAAAATCAACAACAACCTTTATTTGACAAGCCATCCACAGTGACACAGCCACAGTAAATAAGGACAATCTTATGTTTGACTTGCAACTAAATATATTCGGTTACTTTCACACAAGGCTACCATTACCAACAAGGATTTCAGATTAATATTTTTTTCACAGTATTATTTTATTTATATTATTCCTAAACCTCCAGTCACAATAATCCATAGAAATATTACTAGCTATTATTTAATTTTTATTAAAATATTATTAAATCTGCACACATTTATTTATTCAATTCAAATTGTTGATAGTGTTGACTTCATGGTGGAATTTCATAATTTAAAGAAAATTGATAGTTTTAATTTCCACAGTATTAAGCAGTACTTCTAGTACTATTAGTAATAATGTGGAAATTAAAACCAATAATTTTCTTTATTCAATTCAAATTAAAAATTAATGTCATATAGACTATTATTTTTATTTAATCTAGTAAAGTCTATCCACATTAAAATTACAAACAAGTGTATTAGAATTAAAGCAAACAAAATGTCAATTATTAATTATATAAAAATAATTAAATTCAATGCGTATACTTAGAATAAAAAATAAACAACTATCAGGTGTTGATTGAACTAAATAAACAATTGATCGAGGAACAAAAAAAACCAACACATTTATTAATAAATATCATTTTTGCTTTTGACTATAATATTTGTCAGAATCAGAGAATCAAAGAAAAATTCGATTGTAAAATATATTTTTATATAATAAACTCGTCCTTTTTTATGATTAAATATTGGGAAAACTCCTAAAAGTACGTGAGTTGAATACTTTGCTCTATGATTTATGTATGTAACGTTTCTATATAATATATCAAGAAAATGTAACTATTTTACTAATACAGAATTCAATGCGGTGAAAAATAGAATTCTTCACTTGATTATTGGCAAAGAATTTAATAAAATATTCAACAAAGGCGTCTTCAAAAACGTAAACGAAATCCTCAATAATGAATAATACCATTCTCACGATGAATATTAAATTCCATGCTTTTTGTCACAGCCATTATTATTTTTTTAGTAATTTTAAAATACATTTATATGATTTGTAATGTCTGGTTTATTTCATGGACTGATTCAGTTAGATATATGTATTTCATTTCCCTTAGGTACAGACAATGCTTGTTCCACTAACAAAATATCCCTGGGCAAACATTGTATAATATTAGAGGATCTTCACGACACAATACTAAATTATTGTAACAGCGATCCTTTGAAATTACTCCTCAAATATCATATAACTTCAGACTTGATTGTCGTATCTAGACTTACATTTTTTATAAATGTGGTAGTATGACTAGTGCTACGTTTACATTTCCTTTTCTCCAAACAGTACGTTTGGAAATGAAATGTAAACTTAGCATAAGGAGAAATGTTATAGTTCCAGTCATTTATTAGTCTTATTGTTTTTTATGTTTGTCGTGTAAATTTCAAACTTTATACACCCCCCAGGTTAGATATCTTACCAATAGCCATAATTGAACACACAATGATAAGATATCACGAATCGCAGCAGTTTGCGTTAAGTTCTTTCATTGATTAATTGAATTATTAACCACTTCACTGTAATTCAGGCTATATAAAGGGTGGACTTGAATTAACTGAGAATAGTATAGCAAATATAAGCGAAAACAATATTTTTATTATTAATTCAAAATTTATAAATATATAAAAATATAAATTACGTTAAAATTTCGTATTTAATATTGGCGTTACGTTTTAAAAAATACAATAACGGATATATGTAATCAATTTAATAGGACTACCTATTTGCTGCTAATTTATAAAAAATGTTAGATATGTGATTAATTTTATATATATATATATATGTATATATATATATATATATATATATATATATATATATATATATATATATATATATATATATATATATACATATATATATATATTGTGTGAAATTAAATAAACTAAGATTATTTTAAAGGGTGGGAGTTTATCGCAAATATAAGCCAAAAATATATATTTTTATTTAACAGGCACAATACACACGCGACAGTCACTACTGATTACTTTATAGAAATAGCTGATTCCAAGATGGTGACCCAAGCTCAAAAGCACTACCTTACCTAATAAATAATATTAAGAAAAAATTTAATAAATTTTTTCACTTATTATTGCGATACCCTACAACTTCCGCAAATATTCTCAGTCAATTCAATACCACCCTGTAAAAAAATATACCGGAATAATTGTCGAAAATATAAATAGCCAAATTGAATATGGATCGATTGTGTCATTATATAAATACCAGGGTAATTTTAATTAAAATTTACAATTTGTTAATGTTAATGTTTTTTTATGTTCTGCTTGGTTTTTCAATAGGACGGTTATTCAGCTTTGATTTCATTTTTTTCAGTTTTGATTTCATTTTTTTTAATTTTTTTCAGTTTTGATTTGATTTCATTTTTACTTTAAAGTGTTTTTTAACGATTAGAAGAAATTTTTGATTTTAAAAATGAAGAACACTCATCACAATATTTAAAAAGCGAGTCTCCCGATTGATACTGTTTTTTTTAGAATTGTCATTTATTATGCATTATTAGATATCTCTAATATTATTATCATGAAAATAGCCGTTTCGAGATTTTAGATATGTATTAATTATAGTAAAATAATTTATTCTTCCATCTGGAAACACTGTTGGTTGAAAGACCATTACACACACCGTTGACAATTATATATTATATCATCTTACAAAAAGCGTCCTTATATATGAGAAAAATATAATTAGTTTATAAGCTTTGTACTGGGTTTGAAAGAGATAGTAATATGAAAAGGTCAGTGATTTTTACTACATTCAATTATACTGAAATTTTAAAAACACTTACGGCTTCCTCAGTATCATTCTAAGCATGGCATCAGGTCCCCTTTGCAATAATGCTCCAAGGGATTCCCTCAGTTGACCTTCAGCAGCTGTGGCTTCTTCATTAGATGGGGTGGGTGGAGGTGGAGCTTCCTCATCAACACGGAATCGATACAGGAAGCATTTATCCTTAAAAGCTTGTTCCTTGGATACTGTTCAAAACAACAATCATAAATTAAATATTCAACAGAACGAAGACAACTTTAAAATGTCAACATTTCGAAAGCTTAGAGTAAAAGGGCCGTCCTATAAAAATATTTTTCCGGCTGAAAGGACCATCAAGCCACTTGTGAGGCTTTCAAGGGCCGCCTGATAAACATTTCGTCATTAAAAATATGAAAATGCTTTCACTATAATACACAGGTTGAGTATTGAAAAATAGTTATACAGGGTGGACTTATCGTGAGAATAAACTAAAAAAAATATATCATTTTTTTTATTAACCACTTCACTGTATTATTTTTTATTAACCAATTCAGGCTATATAAAGGGTGGACTTGAATTAAGTGAAAATATTTTAATGGGTGGTAGAGTATAGCAAATATAAGCGAAAACAATATTTTTATTATTAATTAAAAATTAATAAATGTATAAAAATATTACGTTAAAATCTCGTATTTAATATTGGCGTTACGTTTTAAAAGATACACTAACAGATATATGTAGTACATTTGATTCTTGTCAATTTAATAGGACTACCTATTTGCTGCTAATTTATAAAAAATGTTAATATTCATTATAATTAATATAAAAAAATGATTAATTACGTATAACAGACACAATATACACATAACAGTCACTACTGCGTACTTGAGAATCAGTTGATTCCAAAAGCACTATTTATATTATAAATTATTTAAAAAAAAAAATAATATTTTAAAAAAAACTTCTTTTCAATTATTCTTTCGATACTCTAACACCCCCTAAAATATTTTCAATAAGTTTAAGTCCACCCTATATAAGGCGCGACACAGATATGGTGCTTCTTATATTATATCTTCGCCAATGAGATATGTATAAAAAACACTATCTTTGTTTTAAAGACTTCATACAAAAAAAATATTAATTTTTAATATCGATAAATTTTACCAATATTATACATCGCAATAAGGAAAATATATAGAACTATCTGATAAAAAAATAATAATAACAATTTTAATTAAAAATAACGTAGTTTTATACAGGGTGGAGAATATTTTAAGGTATCGTAAAAATAAGAGAAAAAATATTTTTTACTATTAATTAAACATCTTTTTAAAATGAGTTTTAAGCTTGGAATTCTTAGGCGTGCGTTGCCGTAAAAGTACACCGTAAAGAGAGTAATAGAGTTGCTTTGCTGTAATTTTGATCGGATTTTTGTTAAGTAGTCCCTCGCCCGAGGCTCAGACGAGGCATTAACTAACAAAAAACTTATCATAAGTGTAGCTAAGTAACTCTGCTATCGTATTTACGGTGACGTATGCCTGGGAATCCATTAATTTAGGCCGTTAGCTTAGAATGAGCTGTTTCTGTTAAGTAAACAGTAGTGACTGTCACGTGTGTCATTGTATCTGTTAAATATGTACATTAAGAATTAAACTTTTTTTTATATTAACAATTAAAAATATTTATTTTTTCACTTGTTTTTTTTACCCTACCATCCCCTAAAATATTCTCAGCTAGTTCAAGTCCATCTTGTATATACTACAGTTTATTGGATAGTTACCATGAGAGAGAACTCCTTCTTCGAGAAGTGCCTGCCACATTCCTGTAGCCTGATGCCTTCCATGAACACTTGGAGAAACTGCCATCAACCAATCAACCAGTTCAGTTCCCGGGGCGCATTTCTTCACAACTTTTCCCGAAACTTTGCGATCCCTGAGACAAGAACCTGTTTCGGCCACAAGCATAGTTCTTAGAGCCCAACCAATACGAGACATTGCTGGACTCGGGCTCTGCAATCATTTTACAATATTTAAGATACTATGTAATAACATTAAAATATTAAATTACCTCTGTAATGGGATCTGCAGCATTCGGTCTATCCGGACTTGGAGGTCTTCGTGGCGGAGAACTTCGCTGCGGAGAAGCTGATCTTCCGACTCCTGAACAAGATGCATAAATCATTACATGCTTATAATATTGACATAGTTTTGTAGAATATTTTTAATATTTAAATAACATAAATATTAGCACTTTAAATCCTCAAGTCTGTCAAGGGTTTTTTTCAACCTTCACTCAACACATCGAAGTTTATATCATTGATTTATTGAAAAGACGCTTTTAAAAGCCAGACATTACATTTATCAAGATAAATATGTATATCAAAATATAGCTAGTTTTATCTCGCATAATTCTGATTGAATTTCATTTAGCTCAGTGGATTTCAGAACAAGAGACGAGCTAATTCATAATATATAATAGCAATATATTAAGTAGAATATTTATTGACGCTTTGTATCCACGAAATTTAACATTATCTGATTGAATGAAAAAACTTTCCCGGTTATGAAAACGTAAACATTATTATTTTTTGTTTAATAGGCATTGTGGTAAAAATATTGAGAACCACTGCATTAACCCAAATACCGAGTGCTAGTTTTCGAGTCTGAATTCTCCGAAACCATATTTAATAAATCAAGCTTAAATATTTCATATTTTGCACAGCAAAACGTATTTTAAATGTTCATAATTATATCAAGACTATTTTGTACACTTGCATAATATTTTAGGTATTATTATTTGTCAATCAATAAATCAAATCTCAATATAAACCGTTTGCTTGGTTTAAACTTAGTTGTGGGTTTGGTTTATGATTTAAAAATAAATCTATGCTTAAATACCTTAACATTATGTTAATTATTATACTAAAATATTAAGAGTTAAATTGTGGTGGTGGCTACATAATTTCCGTTTTGCAGGAGTGAATTTCACTAATCAAAACTTTCAAGATGAAGGCAAACTTTAAATACGATCTGTGCAAAACCAACTAACTACACTGCGTATAAAACAAATAGTGAAGATTTAAAATTTCGATCAAAAAATAATAAGCGGCTAGTATTTGGATAATCCCAAGTCAAAAGATCGACTGAATAAAAATTTATCAATATCAACAAGATTAATAATGTAAAATATAAACAGAATACGCATTGTATGGCTTTGTTTAGACATTGATTTATTCTGTAAGACGTGCTACGCGAAGCAAACTATACAAATTGCCTCTACGTGATTTCTCTTTGATGTTTGATAAACATAGAATCAATTCTACAGACATATTTTTATCTCCAAAAGCTTCTTTCACTCTCCGCTTTGTATCAGGGTTATTTTTATTATGAAAACCTCCATCGAAGCGTTTTTCTTTTCAACAAAAGATCTGTCCGAAGGATTCAAACGGAGAATATATACTTTTACAATATCACACCCTATATTTATAAATAATCAATATGATACTTAAAGGTCAACTTATAATAGATATACAATAGGCTAGACTCTAGACTCTAGACAACGATATGTAAACAATATATCATTTATATGGTCCCATAAAATGTCGAAGTTGATCCTTTATTTAATCGTTCAATAATAATCAGAGAAAACACATTGCGGAATTAGATGACGACTTTAATTGAGGATATTTATAAATTTTAAAGGGTATTTAAATAAAAAATTGGCTGCTGATAGTTTAAATGTAAGGCTTTTAATATTATTTTCAAAACATATATATTAGATATCAAATGAAATTTTCATTAATAATGAAGATTCTGTAACCGCAACTAATGGAACGTGAATACGCTGCATCAAAAAGCGAGTTTAACCTAATTTTGTGATTAATTTACAGACTTTCTGCTATTTTGGCTACCGAAATAATATGAAAAGGTCATTCGATGTTAATAAAAATATATTAGAAAAACTCAACGCACTGAATAAATGAAAAATCTAGAAGAAGAAGTAAATAAATTACTTAATCAAATCATTTAATTATTCAAGTTTATATTTATACCTCAGTATAGTTGAATTTCGTGTTGAAAAAGCTATACTCCAAGTTTAAATCTCCATAACCACAATGCAAATGGCGAACTTGACAATTTATGGCTTCGGTGGAGTTGTAAAATAGTAATTAAGTACAAATATAATACTAAGAGGCTTACCACACTTTAGAGACTTGTTTATGATCCAGCACATTAATTATAATAATCCCATGGGCTTTCAATTAAAGGTGAAATAATAAATAGTCGTGTTTGTTAATAAAGCTGTTTGAAAACCGTGAAATTAACTCTCAACTGCACTAACAATATGATTGTAATATTTGCAAATAAAATCGGCGAAACAAATTGGATTTTTTCATTTATGCTTTTTGGTGTGTTTACAAACTTACCATTTTTCATTTTACAATTCGCCAGAAGATCCGACATCAGGTCTTTGTTTTTCTGAAAAAAGAAAGAAAACATTCATAAATCACAATTTATATTACATTGTTTTAAAGCTATTTTGTATTATATGATATTGCACTTTTGTTACTTGCAATATAATTTTTTTTCATCGATTGAATTAAATGATTTATCTAAGAAAAAATCATGATATTATATTTTTTACTATCCGCTAGAACACATTTTAAAAATAAAATAAATAATAAATGCTACAAAAAAAAAATAGATTCTTAATCCAAGATACTTTAATTTGTTTCTAATATTTTCAATCAATATTAATTTTGATAATAACAAAAAAAAAACATATTTTTCGAGTATTAATACATTAATTCAACATTCTTAAAAAATAATCATAATTGTAAGACTTTCTTTTATTAAAGGGTTATTATTATTTGACAGTAATTATTGTTTGGAGAAATCATGCTTGAAATTATTTATTTATTTCCATATTAAATCATGTTATACTGATTGCCTACCATCACGGTAGTATAAGGTTTAACGATTAATACATTATATATATTATTTTATTATTTAAATGATATAATATTATAATGTGTAATATGTATGAAGGATTATGATGTAGAGAGCAAAGCGTGATGGGTGAATGTTTCACTTGGCAAAACTGATCCAACCCATGGATTAAGGGTTTTACAGGGTAATTAGTCAAATGCGGAATATGAATCCTTGCCGATTACATGTATAATCAAAGCTGACAATAAATAAATAATTTAATTCGTTTTCCAGTTGACCAATTAAAGGTGTGTCTATAAAGTTTAACCGTCATTTGCTTTGCGTTCAAATGATGGAATAGAACATTGAAAAGTTTCAGCAGGAAACAGTTGTTGAGAAAGTCGAGGAAAACCGAGATTATGGTTCAAAGTTTTAGAACAAAGACAGATATTACAAGTATTCTGAGAACATTGAAATAATCAATATTTACAGTGTCCTGGATTAAGTGAATTTATCTTATTGTGGCTATTTCAATTATTGGGTTTGCGAACTTGTATTTATTTTTACCGACATTGGATCTAATAATATTTACGATAATCTTCCTCGACTGGAATGGATGTTGAATTAATATAATATGAGTGAAAATGCATTTCAAATAATGTGTGGCATATAAATATTTCATGATGGTGAAAAGTATTGCATTGATTATTAATATAAAGTAATAATCCCTTCTTAAAGATCTTGTTGATAAAATATCTATTAAAATGAATTGTAAAGGGCGAGCAAGTTTTAATCTGGTAAAAGGCTTTAAGAAAAGATAATGGGTTGAAAGAGTACTTGCATTACTTTGTATCAGATATTCAATTAACAAATATTAAATTTATTTTTTGGAAAAAAATGTTCAGTCACATAAAATATGATTTGTACATTTAATAAATCAACTTTATTGCTCTTTTAATGTTCTAAATTCTCCAGTGTAATGGCTTTGTTTAATCATGGTGTATTTATTGTGTGTACAGTGGTTTTTATTATAGGAGATAAATCATTGAGTATGGAAGGTGTCGACATATAGCGATTAAAGTATATTTTAAAACTAAAATGTAAATGTAAAGGGATGAATTCTCTCACAAATGTAATGCACTTCAATTAGCTGACGAAGAGTTTCAATGGGCTTTTACAAAAGAACTATTATTCCACACCAACGAATATCCTTTCAAACAAATGGAATAAGAGAACCAAATTATATCCAAATAGATTAACTCGGTTCAAGTGTCCAAGTGGTCAATGTTAATTTAAAAATAATCAAATTGTCTCGCCTAAAATATGTACTACTTGTTAGGACTATTTACAAAAAATAAGTACTAACTGAATATTTTATTCAGAGGAATAAATTTAAATGTACCTGAAGATAATTTGAATCAATTGATTTGATAGTTGCTACTTATATTTAATATTAACTAATTTTATTATAGTTTTGAATAAATAATTGTATAAAAGCCTTTTTAAGCCAGAATTTTAGTACACATTTTATTAACAAATACCATTTAAACCAATCATTAATTCTTAAAGCTTAATATCACTTTTTTATAAATATATAGAAATTTCTTTAATTATATTTTAGATGGTGAGTATTATAATAAGGTTATTAAATAATGTATTAAAATATACAAAACCACATAACAAGTCCGGCTTTTAATTGATGGATAAATAAAGAATTAAAGACTTCTGTCAAAATAATTATATTACTATTTAGATAAGATGCTTTAGATGGGAATAAAGGCTATTTTGGCTCATAAATTTATTCAAAAGAGTAGACATTTTCTTAATAGAATTCTAAAATCTATTGCTTCAAGGCTCTCTGAAATTGAATAGCTGAGCCTAGTCAAAAGAGAAAATAAATAAATTGTCATATAACTAGTATTCACATCTAATAAAATAATGTTCCTATGATAATACATCAAGATTTTTTTTTCATGTATGGATAAGTATTCTCATCTGTTGAGCAGTCAAGTAATTTATTATACAAACGACCTCATTTCTTATCCCCACAAAATCCATATTATACTTTCATGACCAGATGCATATTTATCGTACACAGGTCATAATGTATGTATAAATTCAATGATCACCCATTCAACTACGGCCAGGGTTTTGTAACTTAACTTTTGCGATCAGTGGAGTGAGTATATTGCATAAATTATGACAAGTCAAAAGGTAAAGGCAGAAACATTCATAAGTCAAGTTAAGTGTTCAAATACCCGATGAAATATGCTCGAATATTCATACAAACATACCTGAATTTTTCATTCAACAAAGGCATTTTCGGAAATAAATTGCGAACAGGTCAAAACCTAATACAAGCTGGCTATAAATTTAATTTTTTTATGGATATTCTTTATTTATTCACATAACAAATATATTTTTTACCAATAGCTCTGTAGATTATAATTGATTCGGTTCTGCTCTGGTTAAAATTATTCATAAAATCTTGAACCCAATTTACTATTCTCCTGAATTTAAATTTATTTATAATTCGCATGAAACTGGGAAAATAATTCTTCTTTTTATTTTTATTCATATAAACTTTTATGAAACTATTATAAATATTAAAAAAATGAAAATTGTGACTTTTCCCCATAGAATTCTCATATTCTAAAAAAAATATTATTAAAAACTGTTAAAGCTGAATTAAAAAGTACAAATAGACTTTAAAAGCACAATTAAAAAACGACGATAAATATATACATTTTGAAACAATACATGTTGAAATATTTGTTATACAAATAAAATTTAAAATATTTTTTGGTTTTTTTGTTAATCCAATATATCAATTAAATATTTTTTTTTAATTCTTCAATATGAGAATTGCCTGGGAATTCAAGAATTTTGCAATATTATGTTTTATTCAAAAATATTTATTTTTAATCGTTACTGAATCATATATTTTCCCTGCTTATGATAAACAAAAATTTATGTAATTGCTTCTCCAAATAATTAAGCACAGTTACAGTAGACAGAATTCCCATTTAGCTTCTTTCTTTAAAAGTCAGTGGAATTCGTTTAATTCTGTAAAATGCTTATGCTGGATATGTTTAATAATATTTTTAAAATTGCTGAATAGTGTTGATGGTTTGTTTTTATTGGTACTGAAAATGCCTTGACATTCTTTATTTTCTATTGTTTTGCTGAAACAGGGGATTTTCAGTCAACACTTTATGACCTTTTTCCCGAAGACTTTTACAATTGTCGTTTTAAATCTTCATTTCATGAAAACAACTTTGCAAGGAGTGCGTGTGTGTTAAAGTCAAATAAACAGTGTATTTCACGTGAATTATTTCGAATGTCTAAGACATCTGTCAGTTAAGATTGTATTCAATAATATAATATTAATAGTTTGATTGAAGGCCCTTGTTTCCAAACTAATTGAATATTCTCGATACATTGTTATGACTTTTAGTGCTTATTAAATTCAGGCCAAGACGGTGAATTAATTTAAGGCCGAAGTTTAAATGAATTCTCAGTAAAGTAAAGCGTATATTTTACATACAGTCTGTTTGTTGGCAAAAACAACTCTGTAAATCCATTACCGTAATCCTTATTAATTCTATCTATTATTGATTAAGTGTGTGTGTCTTTTGATAGTACTAAAATTAGATGTTAGACTTGAGGCATTATAATTACGACATTAATTTAAATAACCCGGACAAAGGAGGTTTACGTATACACAAAGTGGAGCTTAGTGTCTTTGAATTACAATGAGTGCCACTAAAGTAGACTATTATTTGCTAATTAACAATAGAATATCTTAACAAATATGATGACATATTTAGATAAATAAACGAATACAAAATACATATCATATTATACATCATTTAACTCATCATTTAACAATATTATTCAACAAAATGTCCAATGTTTAATCCAATAAGATATTTATTATGAATAATTCCAAAAAACGTACCAATATTAAATTACCAAACAAAATTCACACGCAAAGGTGAACTAACTTACCGCAAATAGTTGTGATTGATGTTGTTGTAATATTGATATTATAGATTTTTAATATTGATATTATACTAAGTACGGACATTGATAAAATAAGCTATCATAATGAAAGTTGACATTTGGTTTAAAAATATATGAAACATATTGTAATAATAACATTTTCTTATAAATCTAGTTAAATTATTTTATGATCTTCTCCATCACATAATTATAATAAAAGTTAAGTAAGTATGTATTTTATATTGTTTCAAATTATAACGAATATTTCACGCAACCTTAAATTTACTTGAACACCATTGAATTTTCATTTTTTAGTATTTATAATGTGAGTTTAAAACATCCTATTTATTATGACTATGAGTGTGTTTCAATTTTAATTCAAGTATTTCGGTGATTCCCAAATTTATTTGACCTATCGCCTCTTTTCTAACTATTTTATTTTTTATTTTATGCTTTCACCACCCCTCTGGGAATCGCTGGGGTATAGGAATACAGCAAAAATAGAAAAAAAATATCATAAGGTTGTGTTTACCTGATATAAGTATAAACACCATTTATTGGACACCCAAATTCTAAAAATAATTTTTGTTAATAAGTTTAAAATATTTATTATTGATGAATTTAATTATTTTCACTTAAATATTATAGTGTCCAAAAAGTAGTAAAAATCACCATTGATTTTATAATGAATGTTTTCCTCCACACGTAGTAATATTATATTATATCAAACAAGGGCGAGTTTTATTTAGTTATTTAGGTTGGATTGAAAACAGTTTATTGAATTATAAAAGTTGGTACTAACCTCCCAAATTAGCCTGAAGTCATTATGCTGGACCCTGAGAAGTTCACAAGCGGACTTGGTGACTACGGTAGCTGTCCTGGGGAGTCCTCCTGCTGGTTCCCCGAAGGTGGCACCCACCCCTAGAGTGAGGGGCGCAGCACCCCCAGAGCTGGCTCCGCCCTGCAATTAATCATTCACCATCTCTTAATCGCCATACTAACACCAATAACCTCAAAAGTCAAACTGTCAGACATCCATTTAATCAAATCTCCAAAATACTATTTGTCAATCCTACAAAATTCTCAAGCTGCGAACTTGAAATATGAACCCAACTTTTCTCCTACTAAGGATTAATACAAGTATCTTGTATAAATTTGTGTTGTACATTTCAAGTATTTTAATTATATCTGATCTTTTTTTATAAGTGGTTGGTTCTTCATTACAATTCAAACAAAACTACTTACTATATTTATCATTCATTATTCATAAATAATTTTTTCATAAGTATTTAAGTAATCTTTAAAAATCCTTATCGAAATGGTTAAAAACGGGACTCTCTTCACCAAAAACGGGACATTTTGTCTGGTTATTTTATTTAAAACCATTAAATTGAGTTTTCGCAGTAAGTTTTTACAAATTATGGTTTTTTTAGACACAACAACCTATTAATTAATTGTCTGTCGGTGATCTTAACTATTACTAGTTACACAGGTCACCGACTTAATAATCAGTATTTACCTTACAATCCAGAAAATCAGATTAAGCCTGGATAAAGGCGATCGATCGGGATTTTATTAATATTATTCCCGATCACCCAGTCGTTACAATCGATAAAAGCAATTATTTTTATTTGAGCGGGAATTGAACCGGTGGCCAATCTTTTAAAATATTCCAATATCAATTATATTGAACAATTTCCTTGTGAAGAACTTCTTTGCGGAATAAATAAAAATACCACGATACAACTTTTATTGTATTGTTCTCAGACTTGGAGTGATCATAATATTGTTAATGTTAGACTGGAACACGAAAGCGATTTTAAATCATAATGGTTATCGAGTTTTCGTCTTAGGAGAAAACTTTTCACGTTTGGAAAAATGAGAAATTCAAGGAGCGGCTCGAGTTTGCGACAGGTTCTCTTAAATATTATAAGTATACGACTTGAAAAATTCCCAAGGCTCGAGTGTAAGGACTTCTGAACTCCTCTTTTAAATATTAAAATACCCTTAAACAGTACGTACTACCTACTTATGTACATTCGCAATGCTTTGGTCAAAACATTCGATTCATTTTTAAAAATAAACGCAAAGCGCCAAATATAATTTCGTAGGTTGCATGGAATTGACTGTGAAAACGTTGTCGAGTAAATGGTAAATTTTGACAGATTTATTTTCTGTATTATAATTTTATGTATTTCCCGTTGGAGATCTCTTAAAATATACATGACGAGTTTACTCTTTAATATTTATATTTAGAATGAATTAAATTAATATTATTATGTCCATAGGCTTTAAAATGGCTATTTTGATGGATTTATATATATTTTTTATATAATTCTGTTAAAAATCTATTATAGTCTCTGCGTCATTGATCTTTTTAGCATTCACATTTTATTCCAAGAAATTAGAGCAATTTTTTTTTTGGACGATCGATTGAAATTTTTATTAATATTTTCTCCCATTCGTAGAGAAGGAATGAAAATTAATTCATTAAATTTCATTGTTATTAAAAACATTATATTTTCCATAATATTATTTATAACACTTCATTAAAGGATTGTTTTAATCATAAAACTGAGCAATTTATTTAAATAATCTCAATTATAATTTTGATTTTCATCAAATTATTTAATATTGAAAAAAAGACTTAAATTTAATAAAGGGCTCATATTACTAAAAAAATATAATTCAACAAAATTATATTGTTAACTTTCAATAACAAAAATTCATTTTCTGCAATTGTATAATAATAAATTTGTCTAAAAGCCTGGAATTAAAGAAATTGTGTGATAAACCCTTTTGTATACAACTTCAACAATTTCATTGGTAAAAACGATTGTCACAAAACATTGGACCGGTTTAATTTCCATGTCGATCAGAACAGCAAATATTTAAGAGCCTCCGCAATTCTTCTTATTGAATTGCTTCCAATACCATTCATTGTTAAGTTTTATATTTCTGGTGGAGAATAAATTGGATAAAACTTTTTATCCCACCACAGAGCTGTCCAAATTAAATGTTTTCAATCCAATTCCGCAAAGTTTAATCAGCCGGATTTATTAATTCTGAAAGTTTGATTCCACAAAACGTGTCATTTTTGATCCACAAAAGTTCAGATATAAAAGGACTGTGAATGGTTGAATGAATTGAAAGTGATAAAAATATATATCCTGGCCCAAGAAAAATGCATTGAGGAAATGAATGCTCACCCTAACCATCAATATTTTATAGATTAGATAATAAATAAAGAATTCAAATAAACATGAAAATAGTTCACGTGATTTAATTAAAATTTGTTTTTTTTCAGTTTTCAGTTTTATGTTTTATATAAATTTTTGTATTTTCATATCTCATGGCGTAACTACAAAATATTTGGGGCATTTTAGGGGAATTTTTAGTGCGTTAATGTTCCAGAAAAAAATGGTTACATTTAGCAAATATAATAATTCTAATCTTCATGCACCCAATTGAATGCAATAAATAAATAAACTCCATTTTATATAGATTTAATTGAATAAATGTTAAAATATCTTATTTAACAAATGTGTAGGTTTACGACTGCGTTTTTCAGATTGAATCCGATTTTTTTCTCTCCCGTAAAATTTAACAAAATAGAATTACAAACTTTGCAAAGAAAGCTGACGATTTATAATTATTTTATATTACATCTTGTAATAAAATCTCGTATTAGTTATGGTAAAAAATATACCAAACGTATTCTTAAGCTTAGTTCCTAAACATTATTAGTATTTTATTTCTAATAATTTTATCAAATAATACAAAAATTCTAATTATTATATTCTGTCAACACGATATTTTATTATTTGAATAAATATTTATTTTTCAAATTCAATTGTTAGTTTTTTTGATGTCGAAGAATCCAACAGATCTTGAAACATTGATGATTTATTTTAACGTTTGATTAATACATTATTGATAGATCTATATGAGTTTCGGATACAATAATAATTGTTTAATTGAAAATGAATACCTTTGTGCAACAGAGAATATTCATGTAGTGAATTTCCTCTGTGCAATTTGAAGATCGGAAAACCAATTTGTATGAGATATTGTTATCATTTCATATATTCACTAAAACATTCTGTGTTTTCGGGACATTTTCATTGCCTGGACACAATTTCAGATCAAAATTATTTATTGTAAAAATTACCCATTGATAATAAATAAATTTTTGTAGTGTATGAAAAAGTATTTGTTAATGTAAATCACTTAAACTACTTAAGTCTAGTACTTATTTGATTTTCAAATTTTAATCCCATCTTGAGAGAATTTTCACTACAGAAGTCCAGAAAAAAATCATGCCCCACTTTGAACACAATAAATATACTTAACTCAAATTTATACAGTTTTCATTAAATTAATGCTGAAAAATCTTCGTTCAATAAAAATTAAAAATGATTTTAAAACATGTGTCTGTCTTTCAGCTTGAATCAGTTTTTTAAAATGGACTATGCAGTCTGTAAAGAAAGCCAAAGATATAAATAATTCTAAGTTTATTGTAATATTGTTTTAGCCATGTATTCTCCAAAAAATAACTATTTTCTAAATTATAATACATTATAAATTAATTGAATTCAAATTGGATTATTATTTAAAAGCAGATACACACAAACGAGTTAATAATAAAAAAATATCTTAAAATGTATTCTAATATTTGAGGCTGTATGACAGTTGTACTATACATGTAATATAAAAAAAAGAATCAAGAAAGAGACAATCGGAATTGAAGGATTCTATTTAAATTTATTAATTTATCATAATCCTGTTGGCATTGTCAGATTTATAACAATATAATAGGGGTGTAATCTTAGGATGTGAGTGGTTTTTGGGTCAAATTGAGCAATATATCTTTGTATTAGGGTGTATGTCCTGGTTTTCACATATTCATGGTGTATCCATTATGAGTGTTATTTTATGTATGGAAAGTGGAGCACACGCAGGGAAGGCTTAATCATTCATGGAGGCTGTTCTAAATGACGATGTGGTGCCTTAAAATTTAAAATATTAAATATAAACCAACGATATTCTTTGCACGTACCTTGTTTAGTTTTTACATCCTCCTCGACAGTTATTTATTGTAGAAATCGAGGAGGTGCTGAACAAGACTTGATTTTATAAGTAGTGTGAACATTTCACTCGAAATAAGCACGAGAGGTAACTTTTTTGATCAAAGTAAGGATGAAAAGGCGGAAACGTATGTGTGTATGTGAATAAGGTTCTCAGCCTGAAAATAAAAAAACCGTGCTGGTATTTCAGTCTGAAATAAAAACATACATAATTCTGGTTGAGGGAGAAATATAGTACATGATGGAAGCAAAACAAACGTACGAGGAATATTGAAAACAATTCGATAGTCAAAATATCCTGTTGTATATAACTCAATTGAAATTTTTTAGTTTGAGAAAGAAGTTGTCCTGTAAATCAATATAATATGAACATTTATTTAAAAACATCTGACATTTAAATTTGCAACCAATTAATAAAAAAATTAAAGCTTGTAATCCTGTGTCCAAATTTATTCATAATAAATATTTTTTAAATGCTTGATAGCAGTATTTTCGACCAAATTATCGTATTCATATAGTACTCGAATAATGGAAGTCACTTATGGGCTTATATAAAAAAAATACAGGTTTTTTTCACCCTTTAAAAATTTCTTGAGAATGAAAAATGTTAAATAAAATATAAAAATAGGGTGTTTAAAGGAATTTTAACATAATCAAACGAAAATATATCAAATTCATAGAAAGTGAATTGAATTTGAAAATTGCTACACAATTATTAACCTATTTATTATTATTTATCTTTTTATGAGATTCAATTTAAAATTAAGATTTATAACGATTTCTACGATGATAATTATACTAGGCTTCGGATAAGATAACAATATTCATTTATAAACTAAATATGATTTGTGTTGTAAGATAAATTAGGCTCGGAAAACAGATAAATTATTAAATGAGACTCGGTAAAAAAATGAAAAATTTTACGACGTAATTAAAGCGAGACGCTCATTAAAGTTTTACCGCAGTAAGTTATACAAGTTTATTGGAGTAATAAAGTGATTATATTGATTAGAGTGAGTCTATTTGAAGCAATATTATTAGAAGTAGTAACATTACACTGTAATCTTCACACGCAATACTATATTGTAGAGAAATGAGATATTGGATTTTCCCCTTTGACACAATATATATGTATAAACCATCTAAGGTCACTTCTCTGTTTCTAATATAATCCTTTGGCTTTCAACAAGACTTCTTACTTAATATCAATTCAAACTATTTCATATGTCAGATTCATCAGATCAAGGGATGAATTTTCAATCGAATATATTTATATTTTTTATTTGCTTTTTGGACTACTCAAAATTATTATAAACCTATTTAAAACACTAACTTACACATTGGCTTGAGTAAATAGGTTTCTGTAAATATTGACTTAATCTTTAGTTCAACAAATAATAATATCATTGATTGTTGAATTCATTTTGAGCGATTTTTTATTTAATATTGGATTAAGACAATTTTCAATCAACAAAATAAGAGTGGATTATAAGTTATATTTAAAAAATCATGGATAAAGTTTAAGCTGCTTGTATGAAATATAAAAAATCTTTAGAGTGCAAAGGATTAGGATTAGATAGAAAACCTAAAATAATATAAATGGCCATATTATATAAAACTTAAAAGAAAAAGAATCTTGTCAATTTCTTCTCTATTAACCGTTGATATTGAATATTGTAAAATTAATTCCAAAATAAATATCATTTATTCATTCATTTATTTGTAGACGATTCTTCACAAATCAATGGTGATGAATATTGAGGCCTAAAAATACATAAATGAGCAAAATGAATATTTTATATATATTTTTATAATTTATATGGTAAGATGAGTTTTGGGTTTTATAAAAAATTAATTCATGTCTATAAGTGTTAAATATAAACATTACTTAAATCACAACCTTAGATAAAACTACACAAATTCGCCCCAACCTTTACTTTATATCAACCAGAATAGACATATTATTTAATATAAAAAAAACACAGTAGTAGGCATATCTAGAAAATAAATCGTGGAGGTAAGAAGAAGAGACAGGTGAAGTAATATTTCGATTTACGGAAAATGCCAGTGAAAAGATTACCCCACTGAACAGAGACCAACCCATGGACGTAAAATATGAAGAATAGAAAATACATTTACACTGGATTTCATATTAGAGCCAAATATGTATTTAGTTTATGTTGAGTTTATTAAGAGTTGCAACCGGAGTTGATAAACGTAGTTGTGACGAGGAAATGTAATTAGTTGTGCGCCAAGTATTACGTGTATTCAACCCCAGTAGAGACTTTTTATTATATTATAACACTAACAAGATCTTATAATTCAATAAAAGCAGTGGAATTATTATGAATTTGAATAATTTCACACAACGCCACTCGACGCCAGACTCATCAACCATGTAAATTGTTCATCGCCTTTACGCGAATTTAATCATTACAAAAAGGAGAACGATTTATTGAGATATTTAACACTGAACAATTATTATATTACGTATTTCAAAGTGAGAAATATATTTCATTAGAATACATCATAAATGGTAGGTGTTGAGGTGTTTGGACAGAATTTATCAAGTGGCAATAATGTAAAAAGAATATAAATAAAATATAAAAAAGAGTAGTCATCCACCCTTTTACTCAGACATTGCCCCAATAGTTTTTAATTTCTTTCATACCATATAAAATATATATTGGATACTAAAAAAACTATACTAGATAACAAAGATGAAAAAGTATAATTGATTAAAATAGTATGCAATGTCAAAATTCTACGTATATTAATTATCTGATTTAATTCATATGTCGATAAATCTAAAAATAAATAAATATGAGTGTAAAAATAATTATGGCACTAATTTTTTTTACCATGATACAATTTTATAATATTAATCCCGATCGATCGTCTTCATTGAGGTTTACTCTGATTTCATGGATTTTAAGGTAAATACTAAGGCGATTACTAATCATTACTGATTAGATCAAGCAGAGCCGCTCTGTCGGTAACATGTGCAACTAATAATAGCTAAAAACACCGACAGACAATGAATTAATATTTCGTTGTGAGTAAAATAATAAAATTTGTAAAAAAACCTTCAAAAAAAGCCAACAAATAAATAAAACCATCACAAAGCATGTATTTAATATATTGCTGAGAAAAGTCACATTAATGGTTTTAACTAAAATAATGAGATAAGACGTCCCAATACACACAAACACACATATCATATATATATATATATATATATATATATATATATATATATATATATTTATATATATTTATATTGCCCCGGTCTATTACGGCACGCAAGTTTAATATGTTTTTCCATTCATTTCTATCTTTAATGCACCTTCCAACATTTTATTTATTTTCAAGCAACTCAACATTTTATTTAGGTTGCCTACATGGAGATGGATAATTCAGCTAGTTTAATAATATAAAAAAAATATATTGAAATGATATTCATGCATAGATGTGGAGGTGATCTAAAAGCTTTTATAACGACCCCATTTCATGCAACACTTGCCTATTGTTAGCTACTTTACATCAAATTATCATAACTTTATACAGTGTACACCCAACCCATTATTATGTATAGATACAATTACATACTTTATGAATTTTTCAAAAGTTCCTATATTAGTTGGCAAGAAGTAAAGGTCGTAATCTGAGATCAAGTTTTCACAAGAGGTTCCATCTGTTGCAGACTTAATGGATGACCAGACCCGGCTTAAGCATCTGTATGAACACCGCAAGTTCACACACAATATTCAGTCCCTTTGTTGCTGATTTGAAGACTGGAGTTTCATCCTTCGTATTAAGACGAAGCAATCTACAATACAATATGATCAAACTCTGAAATTGACATTGCACTCGAACTATGCAGTCCCACTTATTTGTCCTCTCAATATATGTATATTCAAACAAAAGTAATTGGGTATTGAACTGAAAATTAGCTCATTTCTAGTATAACAGTCAGACGATGGCCACTAATATCGGTTCGAGTTCTCTTATTGCGAATAAGAAACTTCTAAAGCGTATAATGCAATATGCAAATAAATTTTGTATTGAATTAATCCTGAAAAAAATAATCTCATTACACCAACCACCTGGTGCAGGAATTGAACCTGTGTTTGTTTTGTGATGGGTCAATAACAGTAAAAAGTATCTTATTGTTTCTTTATCGTTGGCTTTCTTTGCAAGTATTTTTGGCCAAATTTTACAGAAGGAACAAAAAAAAATCAAGATTGAAATACGCTCACATTTTTAAAAGCATTTTTTACATTGGATTTTTTTTACAAACCGTATATAAAATGGAGTTTCTTTATTTATATTAATGGCTACATGGAGGTAAAAATTGTTATATTTGCTGAATAACAATATTTTCCTGAACAACATTGCCGCATTAAATATTACCAATAATTAAAATATAAAAACCAACATACAAACGTGAACATATTATTAAAATATTGAATATTATATATTTTATGTGTCAATATTCCGCATTAGTTATTTATATTTTTAATGACATCATTAAAATTTATGACGTTAGTTTTCATAAAGACTTTTATAAATAAGTTCATATTAATGATATTGAGTAAGGCGGCATATCTTTATGTTATGACATTTTTTTTAATAAGCCATCAAACATTAACCTATTGTACATAATTATTTCAACTAAATAATTAAAAAATAATGTATATGTATTCTAAGTAATGAATCGCGCCCTTATTAATGTATAATATATAAGGATTTGAGACAAATACATTTTTAATAAATATTATCAATAATAAAATATTAAATCTTCATGTCTGATAATGGGTTTTTTTATTTTTTCCCATTATTTTTATTATCTAATGTTAAGTATCTCTAATGTCATATAAAAATGTTATTCTCATGTTAGTTATAGGTAAAAAGATTTATATATTCTGTACACCTAAGTATAATTCATAAGATTTTTTTTATGTGAACAATATTATATTCAAATTTAATAAAGAAATTGTAATGTTTAATAAAAATTTAAGTTCAGTTGTAAGTGAAAAGATACAATAATGATAATTGATTTACAAATTTTTATATTGATTGCTGTTAATAATTTTTTTTGTAGATTTAAAATTATTATAAGAACATGCTGATTAAATATCATGCTTAGACTAAATGCGATATCGTTTTATTCGCTTGATTTAGAATATTTTAAGAAAATTGCTTCAGAGACATCCAAGTCCCCAAATGTCGCATTTGTGTAATGGACTTCTTCTACGAGTTTCTCAAGAGACACATTTAAAAATATTACAACTGAGATCATAAAAGATTATATTGTGTGGAATTATACCATATGCTATTAAAGGTCTCCTCAAATGGTCCGTTTATTAACAATGAAGCTTAATTTGAGGACATTATCACAATATATATTTTTTAAATATTGTATAAAATAATATTTAGCACAACAAAGGGCGCTTCTATTTGTTGGTGTATAGACCAGGAAGGCTTTTAATCAAGTCTTACGGAACTACGCCTTCAGGCCTGAAGCCTGAAACCTTCACTTTCAGACGGTGCAAAAAATTCAAACGGAAATCATCACGGAAGACCAATTTTTTATTTTATAAAAGCATTTTAAATATTTTTTTACAATTTACATTTATCACATATTCAAATTGAATTCTTTCTTCGTCCATTATTTGAAGGAAATATTTTTATAGTGTAATATTATTCAGTCGATGAAGCGGTAGAAATTTCATGAAGGAGAGATTGAAAGGATTGAATTGAATAGAGAAAAATTATTATATTTCCACAACCTTATACAGGGTAGACTTAAATTAATTACTAGTTTTACCCTTATAAAAATATATAAATAATTAAATATTTTCACACTTACACAGTTTTATTTAATATGGCATGACAATGGCTTAATCTGTCATTTAGTTTTAAGCATAATACTTAAAAATTAAAAAATTATGAAAATTCTCATGTTAGTTATAGGTAAAAAGATTTATATATTCTGTACACTTAAGTCTAATTCAGAAGTAGTAATATATATACGACAGCAGCTTATTTTTATGAGCTTAGAGAAATATGTATGGTTACCATCAAGATTCAAACTACCAAATTTATAATTTTTTTGTAAAATTTTGATATGCAACCTCCCCTTAAAATAATCTCAATTATTAAAATTCTACCTTGTTTAAAATTGGGGTAATACTTAAAATTTATAAAAAAACTGATGATTACAGAATATATAAGTAAATAAAAAGACTTTATCCATATGTCTATATATTTTATGGGTACTTTACTATCTCCGTTGGTTTTTAGTATGTTTTTTTATAGGCGTATATTTAATATCGGTGCGACTTTTTATGACGTCGCCATTTAAAAAACCGTTTGAAGCATTCATATTAAAATAAGTACAAAACTACGCACAGGTATTTTCCATCTATTAAACATAGTATGTACAAATATATTTAATATAATGGATTACATTAGGAAACCGCAAATTGAAGTCTGGACATGTTGGGGAAATGTATGGGACAGGTTGCAACCACGATCACACCATAAACCAACTAGATCGTATATTATTTCACTTATTATGTCATCAACACTCATATTCTGTAGTTATTTTAAGGAAATATGTAGTTATTTTAAGGAATATGTACATGGAATTAATAATAAATATCAATAAAACATTGCGATCAACGCGATTAGATTTATTTTTACATTACTATCATAAAACGTAAGTCAATTGTTAAAAATATTACATATTATCAATTTATTTCGCAGAATTTTGTATCTACTCCTTGTTTATTTTATTTCTAGAAGGTGATGAAAACAAAAAAATGCCGTCCGAAACTCCACAAATGACGGTAATTGGGTAGTTTTTTTTTAAATGTGTCTTGATTTTGACACAATTGTACAAATAATATTAATTCACTTATATTAGGTTAAAAATTTGGCTGTTAACAGTTTTTTATTGTAAATTCATCTAACTAACTGTCCTCTAAAGATACATTTTTTGCTTTTGATCGATTTGATTCTGAACCTTTCAATTAAAATATGTTAAAAGTTAAAGGGAGAGTTTTACCCTTTTCTACAATAAAATTATTATTATAATAATATGTTATACCAAGCGATTTTTACTGAAATATTATTATTGATTTAATTTGTATGAATTTATTTTAATTATACCCCTGGGGATCTGTTTATCTATAACAGCTGTATACAGTGGCCAGAGGGCGGCTCTTTGTAAATAATCAGTATACACTTTTCAATGCAGAAAATCAGGGCAAATCCGAATCGAGACAATGCAATGTATCGGAAATATTTTGAGGATTGAAAATTAATTGTACGTTTACATTAAATTAATCGAAATAGCAGATCAGATCAGTTCAATTCAATCAGAATGAAGGAGCACGTGTGGTTTGCTACATGTTATCGTGATTGTATCAAATGAAAGGTTGTAGTCACGTACTTGGACAAGAGGAAACAGAGCCAATCAACTTGATATTCGGGTCAATATGGTGATTAGTTCTGCAAATAGAGTGTATTACTTGTTTTAATACCTGATAACTGCTTTTTATCCTTGACCTGAAGTTTTACACTCCATATTAGAATATTCATTAACATCGTCTGTATCAGAATCGAAAGATTTTATATTATTTTCAACGACTGGGAGATCGGGAATAATATTAATAAAATCCCGATCGTTTAAGTTTACTCTGCTTTCCTGATTGTAAGGTAAATACTGATTAATAAGTGGGTGACCTGTGTAACTAGAAATTAACACGTTGTCGTGTATAAAAAACCCTCTCAAAAATCTCCTCGGGGCGTAAATAAATAAATTAATAAGGTCATGATTTCTTTATTATGTATAAATTTTTACAATGATTGATTGAACAATACATCTTTGGAAATAGACTTAAGTGTACAGAGTATATAAATATTTTTACCTATAATTAACATGGGGATGTTTTATTTAAATTTGCTATGAATACTACTATTAAATTATAAAAAGAATGGGAAAAATGTTATGTAGGTGACTTCATGCCCTGATTTATTTGCCTATAATAAACATTTTGTTTTTTATTTTATTTTAATTAATAGTATTAAAGAAGCAAACAAGTTTTTGTTAAAATCCGTCATTTTAATTCGGCTTGAAAGTTTAGAACAATTGATTCGCAAAACAATTTAATCGTTTATAAATTTATTTTAAAAGAAAATTTCAGCGGCGAAATTTTAAGCTCTATCTATTTGTGATATTACAATTAAGATTATAAGTATAATTTAACTTTTAGTTGAGACAATTTATGTAGTTCAAGGACAACAATGGCCTATGTACGTATACGAATAGAGCTAGAGTTTGGTAGTATTAGTGTAGACCCGCTCTATTCGTATACGTACCAATTACAAATTATTAATTATTAGGGTAATTTTAATTGAATTTTTGAAGTACCATTTAATAATGTTTTAAAATGAACACTCTTTCGTTTCAAACATTTTGTGCATGGATCTACGGACGGCAAAATTAGAGTGTGAACATCGTGATTTGAATGTTCAAGATGTTCATAATATGAATACCACGGAATTGATTTTTAATAATTGTATACCAATATATTAAGAACTATGTTGCCACTAAACCTGCCCAGATGGTTGAAGGATCTTTACAGACATATAACATACACACACCTTAAATAATTACATTAGATATTATACGGCCGTAATTGTAAATTTTAGATACGCTCACAGTCGAGATAACTCATTAAAATTATAAAAAAATATATATGTTTATACAATAAATATGTATGCAAATAATAGATTAAGGTGAGAAGTTGATACTTCATAAATTTATGGGATAATAATTGTATATTTAGGTTTAAAAATTTCCCCTAGAAACATAAGAAAAAATATGCCATAATTCAAAGGGTACACTGTCGTCACAGTATACATATATTGCTTGGCATAAAACTATTTATATTTATTTCGCAATATTAATTACCGAACCTGTTTGGTATTATTGAAATGAAATAGTGATAACAAGGCACGTGTTGTATTGAAGTTATAAAATAGTAATAGTCAATGTATAAAAGACAATGAATAGTTGTCATGAACAGATACAGACATACGAGTCTATGTTGAATTAATCCAGCGTTCCCGTCTCTATTTGATGTTCTGCTATAATTGGAGTGTCCTCTATAATAATTTATATATATATATATATATATATATATATATATATATATATGGTGCCCCCTTCACTATCACGTGTACTACACACTGTTTCAATTAGAAAAACATATATTATTTACAATGTCGATTATTTAATTAAAGGTTTAATCCAAATACCGCACATAAAATACACAAGTAACTTGATTACCAAACCTTGGCCAAAATAGTGCAAAAACAGGTTTTCAATTACTTATACTAGTATGTATTATTCTATTTGAATCTTTGGATATTTACACAAAAATCTTATTTATAATAATATTAATAAAATAAAATGATTATAGTCTGATCAATATAATAATTGATATATGATAAAATATCAGAGAGTTGGAATAAAATAATACAATAATTAAATAATAAAGCAATAATCGTTGCAGTGCTCTAATGCGTCAAAGCATTTAATCACACCCACTTGGTTTGATTATACAATAGACATTTCTAAATAATTGCTTTCTCTGATTCTGTTTAAATTTGCCGATGTGCGTTGATTTTTGAAAATATGTAATCAAATATGGGATTATATCATCGTATTTATACATAATAAAGTAAATTTTGTATTGTGTTTTATTTAGCAATTAATTTTAATTATCCTCAAGGCGACCATATGAAGTTATATGAGCATGAATGCGTTTCCTTTGAGATGCGAAAAAGGCTTTTTATAACAAAATGTGAATGTATAGAATTTTTATTAATATCTTACAGTATCGATTGTACATCCAACAGTCTCTGACTTAATCCTAAAACAGTCCATGGGTTGTTGAAGGTGTATGTAATTATTACAGAATTAACGCGTGTTATCATTCCACTATCGCAAAATAAACTATCGATGCTTTGTTTACTGTACTTGTGACATGACATACGAGTAAAGACACATTCATACCATTTCAAAAAAATACAAATTATTTTAAATCGATTTTCTAATCTAACATTTTTTAAATTAAAGCGATTAACTTGACCAGTGGTGTTTTTTTTATTTATTCAAAGTATTCATATTAATGAATACTTTGAATTAACCTGCTATTGAAGTTTATATGGAACAATTTTTATAGTTTAATAGAAATTATACGTTTTTGAATTCTTAAATAATTATTATCTTTATGTATTTATAAATGTATTTATCGTTAATTCAAGAAAATAATATATGTTTGGTCAAAAATTTAATTTTGTGCTAGTCCACCAGTCAATCTGTTCGCGGCGAACTGTCATTCGGTTGTAATATATTTTGTGCACCCGTAGAAGCTTATTATAGTATATTTCCACCCGTTGACAGTTCGCCGCGGATGGATTTTGAATTCTGTTTGTTTACCCAAGCCTATAATATATTTTTTTAAATTTTGATTATGAGTTTCGATAGGTAATTTTAATTCTACTCATAAGTGCATTTAACAAATGATTGATGAACCTTATTGTATTTTTTTATTGATAATTTAACCACAAACTTTCTTTCCATAAATTATTATTTACAATAATCAGTTTTTTTATATCATAAGTATGAATCGGTGTTTAGGAATTAGCTGATGTAGGACAGTGGGTCGTTGAAGGATATAACTGTTCAACACGCTGTTATAATAAAGCATAAAGTAAAATATTATACACGATATAATATAAATATACTGTTTCAATCTAAATTTGAATTTAAGTTACGTATGAAATTGGATTCGTTCATATTTGTCGTCTGTGAAGCACTTTTATTATTTCATTGCGAATTTATTTCTATCTGATATTTTCTGAATATAAAGAGTTTACGGCCATGTTACGTTTTACATACGGAAATCTTTCAATCTCATCATGGTTAGATACAAATCCGTGACTTTTCCTATGGATTCGAATACAAATCCACAATATCCCACAGAAGACAAATATGGTTTTCCAACGTGGCATTATGAGGCGATTTGAATTGAAAATGCGGTCTTTGATTTCCATTCAAACGTGTTGGATATTCCTAAGAAAATCTATATTAAATATCTCAATAATATACCATTGATAGTTATATAATATATGGAAGCATGAAGGTACAAAAATAAAAATAATCATATGTCCCTTGTTACAATATTTAATATTACGTAACTAATTAATGAAGACATGGTCATTCTATATCTAGCTAAAATATGATATATTGAATTACATTTACAAGGGGCCCTGTTTATGTACACAATAAAAATATAATATAATAAAGAATGGTTTCAGAATAACTTAAGTTAGTAAATAATATATTTTCCCATATTCCCATATTTATTATGTAATATTATGTACCTCTCATATCAAATAAAAAGGTTATTAAAATTCTCATGTTAGTTATAGGTAAAAAGATTTATATATTCTGTACACCTAAGTCTAAATCATAAGGTGTTTTGTATTATTCAAATCATGTAAAATAAAAAAAAAAACATTTATACTATACTACTAGTAAATAATAAATAGAAAAAAACATAGACATATATATCCTAACAGAAAATTTTCATAGTGTTGTTCACCACAAATGAATATTTCATTTTTATAATATTTTACGTTGACTAGTTATTTTAATTGAAAAACTCAAATATATATATATTTTAAATATTGGGAATTTTTATTGTTTTTCTCAAAGTTTTAACATTAAATTAATTATAATTGAAGTCGATTAGTAAAAGGTAAAGTTTGTTAGTGTGTCTAGTATAAAAAATAATTATTGTAATTATTTTGCGAAACGAGTACCAACACCTTGTGTGGGAATCGAACCCGTGTCTTCCTATTCCTATATCCAGTAAGCTAACAAGGATTTAAAATAGTCCACATTAATTCAGGTGGATACAATCAAGTGACACGGGTTGGATTCCTGTAAAAGATATTTGGTGTGATGAGGTAATTATTTTTATAAATATTTTTTATATACGTAGGCAATCCCTATTATCTTTTATATCGATATACTGAAGGGTGAGTATCGAGAGTAATTCGTATATAAATGAAGAGTATATCAAGTTGGGGTCTCAGGTAATCCAGTTTGCCACCCCTTTGATGGATGGTGAAGGATTGTTATTCATCCTTAGCTACTCTTTACTCTGACACCGTTCAAAATAAATTATCAGCCGATACAAAGTAAATATTTATACAGGTCTATAGCCGAACTTAAATAAACATAATTATAAATTAATTCTAAATGCACCTCGTTCGGGTAGAAAGTGTAAGCTTTTACAAAAGTTTCTGCGAGTATTATTGAAGTATTGTATAGTAGTGGTGAGTGGCTTTCGTTGAAGGTAAGCGATTCTGCTAGAAGGCGTTAAAGTCATTGTAACTTTTTATAGGTGTAGCGTAGCGCGGCGTAGCACGGCGTTGCACAGTTCAGTAGTATGGCGTAGTCGCTACCCTTATTCTCAATCTTTTATACGAACACCCTCATAATACATTTATAATAATCTAAGAATATTTTAATACCTCTGTAATAAACATTTTTATTTTATTTTTAAACTCAATCTAAGCTATTATCGTGTTGAGCGGATTTTAACCTTGATTGATATTTTAGAATTTAATCATTTTGAAATAAACAAAGGGTATTGAAATACAGCTGTACGTCAGCAAAATAAATTGCGCTTCAAGCTTCAAATTTTATGGGACTTGAATAAATTATTTGATGATTGAATATTTCGGTGCAAACATAATTATAGGTTTGGCATTCATTTAATATAACCATTTTAATGAATATTAATAATTTAATATTCCATATTACCTTTTATTATAATTTGACTTAATATATTAAATAAGCTTTTCATAGAATCATTTTCATAATTAAGGTTTGAACTAATTTGAAAAGTTGTTGATTGGACAAACGAGTAACGATCTCAACGGGGATCTGTATGAATAACTACGAATAAATTGGTTGTACAAGCTCGTTTGAGGTTTAAGTTGTCCGTAAATTTTAAACTTACTCTTTTGAAATGTTTTATATATATATTTCCACACATAAATAGGAAACGCATAAAAATTTATGAATTCTCTTTGAGAGTAGCGACGTTCGCAGAAATGAAAAGGTTTTGGACCGAAACACAGATTTGGATAATCCTTTAAATACCCTTTAAAAACGACTTTCTATATACACCGGAAAAATAATAATCATATAATAAAAGAGAATACTGTAAAATTTGCATATAAATGAAGCCTCTTTAGTGAAATCGCTCAATGCCAGATTTCTACGAGAGGACCCTTTAAATATTTTTTAACGACTGTAAAATACGTCAAAGCGAGGCTTAGAATATGCGATTTATTTAAAAAGACCCGATTTGTCTTTAATCAGTTGTAAAGACAATGAAACGAAGATTGTCTCATTTTATTAATAGCCATAGCATTAAAGAAAACGTATTTAAAATAGAAATACTGAATTATTACATAGAATTGCAAATAATTAATTGTTTTGTGAATAAAATATTTGAATTTCTAACTGATTGAAGTTATTTTTCATTGTTCTCTTTATATATTATGTTATATTAGAACTATTATTATTAAAGTGGATTAAGTAAGTCGATAATAAGGTGCGTGGCTACAAATACTACAGTCATGTGTTCAAATCCCACTCAAATGAAAACAAATAGATCGGTTATTACGACTGGGAGATCGGGAATAATATTAATAAAATCCCGATCGATTGGCTTGATCGAAGTTTACTCTGATTTCCTGTATTGTAAGGTAAATACTGATTATTAAGTCGGTGACTAGTAATAGTTAAGATCACCGACAGACAATGAATTAACACGTTGTTGTGTCTAAAAAATAGTTTGTAAAAACTTTTTATAAAAGTCCCTCGGGGCGTATATAAATAAATAAATTTAATCTTCTTAGAAAATATCTTCGTGGAAATTTATAAATCTTTAGATAATTTTAAAATACACAATATTATATTATCTGAAATTAGGTAGATATCGATTCGATTCTAAAATTATATTTCTTCACTGTAATATATATATTTTAGAACAGCTTTGCGTCTTAAGAAGAAACTAATTGGAATATTTTATCAACAGCCTTTGTCCATATTTCAACCCAAATTATCAATAACTTTATACAATATACTAACTAGTGTGATTTTCAATATCCTTATAATGTGTCGTATTGTATCAGAATGGCCTCTGTAAAATGGTCGGCTCGTTATATATGGAGGATAGTTGAGCCAATAGTAATTATCGTAAGGCTTCCAATCTCTATTACTAGTGGACTTTCACGTCTCTGAGGTATTTTATTTCTAACCCAAAGCCGACCTTCATACATCTTGAGAACACTCCATCGTAGAAGCTATGTATGGTCTGCCTCGTGTGAAATTGAGCCCTTCAACATGAATTCCAATCTCTGCTAAGAGCCTCTCTTCACTATAATGTCACACTAAATAACGTACACCATCACCGCTAAGAGATTGTTTTCCGAAATATGTATTTTATAAAATTTATCTTGCTTTGAACAAAACAATCATCTTGTTATTTATGGCAGTTTCAGTTAAATGATTTTTTTCAGGTGGTCTTTATTCTGACTTATGTGTGGTTACACAGTGCAATTTAAGCCCTAGTCACACAGTACTACTTACTTAGCTATCCACTCGCAGGCGAGTAATTCACACTCTATAAAAAACCGCATTAAAAAGGGGGTTGGGGAATTTAAATGAACTCTCCAATATAAATGTCTTTATTTTTAAAATCAACATCATTCTATATTATATATAACTACAATTTTAGTGACGTTTTTTAAATTGAATTTTAAACTTTATAAGATTTTGGGTACTGTAAGGTATAATTTCATAACTACACAAAATAAATGCATTATTTGTAGGGACATTTAAAAAAAAGGTTTTGAGATAATGTTCTATTTCAATAAAGCATATGAATTAATAAGAAAAAATATTCTCGATTCACAAAACTGATTGGTCCATTTGTTAAATTTAAAATATTTTTACACATAAATAAACACTTAATAGATCAATGGATGAAGGATGGCTGCAAATATTGTAGTTATGGGTTGAAATCCCATTCATTGATCGGTTATTACAAATGGGAGATCAGAAATAACATTATTAAAAATCTTGATCCAGGTTTACTCTGATTTCCTTATTTATTTTACTATTATCCTTTATATATAGTCGGGCAAAGTTGCCCTGTCGATGTTTACTAAAAGTAAAAATCACCGACAAGTTGTTGTGTCTAAAAAAGGCATATATAAAAATGAATAAATGAATCCAATAAATGTCACATATAAAGAATATTTCAATAAAGATTCATACTATTTTCCTGTTTATTTATTTTTTATTTTAAGCATAGAATAGTCTGAGAGTGGTTAACATGGCCGTCATTTGCATTTTAATCCACTTCTATCCTTCCATCGACATAAATCTGCCTATATTATCTTCCACATATGCATTATATTAAATTGTACATGCTCAAACAAGATATGTTTTAACAAAATAATTGTAGACACAAGATAGTATAAAAATTGTACACGCCCATAAAACCATACTTTCCAGAAATGTAAACTCGGTTGCTTATTCAGACATAACCCATAAAACGGTTTGCAGAGGAATACTGTGTTTTTATTGCTGAAAAATACTACTCTTGATATTTTTTATAGTTGTATTAAACTGACTCATCCCCAATCAATTTGACTTTTAAATATTTAAATTTAAAAATATTTAGGTATATACAAATTGTCTCCAAATGAAGATAAAATATTTAAATACATATGACAACACAATAAAAAATTGATTATAAAATAATAAATGTTCAAATTAGTTATTGAATTAAATTAAATCGCAACACTGTTTACATCGACAGAACTTGCTGTTAGACTGTTCTAACCATGTCCACCGAAATTTTTACAGAAAAAGCTTAATATAAACTGCTCAAGTTCACGACAAAAAAGAAAGTATCAATATTTAAAAAATATATATTTTTTTAAAATAACTAAAAATCGGACACTTATTTAGGTTATGCTAATGTTTTCTTAATATTTAAAAATAACGTCATTGGAAGACTTGTATAAAAATAATATTATTAACTGACGAGTGCTGCATTATCATCTCTGCGACTTGGGATTTCCCGTAATGCTCTAGTGGTACAATAATATAATATGTATTTATAAATAAATAAATGAATATACGCATACTAGTATTTTTAAGAGTGGCAACTGTCAACACAACACAGCATGTTAACGCCTTTTATTAGTATAGAAATGATTTATTCATTTAAATGTTACCTCTAATCCACGGAGATTCGCAAAAAAGTAATTCATATATTCAAATGTAAAATGTACAAACAGAAACTTGTCCTAAATTCTGGAATATATATTCACCTCGCGAAACAACACGAAAAGAGGCTTTTATCATTCTTTTACGGCGAATACTAAATTCACCGTAGCGTATTGTTTGAGTCGAAAAAAAACAACTTGACATATTATAACATATTACCAAACAAATGTTTTATATTATTAATAATTGAATAGAGACATCAGAGTCGCTTTGTCTTGATGAAAAGCACCGGATAAAAGCAAATGTCGTAAGGGAGGACACGGGAAATGTCGTCAGTTGTGCAGGAACATACAAATGGAAGTTTATATCACATAGGAAGGGAATATTATAAGCTTCATTATTCATTGTATAATCATCAACAGTATTATGAACATTACTTTATGTACGTCAATTGGTTATTAAAATCATCGGCGGAAAATCGAAATTTGATGAAGCGAGCTGTCAAATTATATGTGCTAATAATAAATTGAGCACAGCGAATAATTAATTATATAATAAATATATTCCTTCATTATAATTTTCAAATATACAATATTCGATCAAAATTATGCAAATGAATATAAACTATCAAGCTATTTTTACTTTAGAAGACGGATAAAAAATATTATCGACCTATCCTTAAATCGATAAAAGAATTTAAAATTGTTTTAGGAGAGATCACAAAAACCTTTTGCATTTCCACATAGTTAATATATAATATTCTTTTACAATAAAGATTTCTTTAAGAGCGTACAAAAGAAATATGATATAGGAGCAAAATTTTAATAGAATAACGCTTTATTAATTATTGAGTGAAATGTGTACCAGTTTGAAGTAATCTAGGTATGGAAAATACAATAAACAAATATAATTAATAATTTTCACCTATAAATATGATAATAAGGTTATGTTGAAATTGTGAAATAATTAATAAATATGTATGGTTTGGTTTGGGTTTTTTTATTGAATGACTATTATTATCAGAAGATCTACAAAAATTACCATATATGTATATGAAAAAATATACGATAAAAAGTTAAAAGACTCGTTTAATCTACTAAGATACAGCTTATTAATAAATTTCTCGTCTTTTTTAAATGGCGAAGGAGATCTTTTATTCGTATATTTCAGTGAAAACTTTCTCAGTTTGCTTAGTAACGTGTTTCATTGAACGGCATCTAGTCGTTTAGAGACCCTTTGTTCTTAAACACTAAGTGCACTTCTAACCCAATTTATAAGGTGTTACTAAACACATTTATACACAATTTAATTAATGACTTACCTTATTATCGCCCTCAGAAGTCTGAATCCGTACATCCAAAGAACCTCCTAATACAGCATACCAGTACTTTCCTTGATCTCCTTGTCGAAACACTGAAATCATACAACAATATCCATTAGTAAAAGATCGATCTTATGATCAAAATCGAATCAGTATAGTAATCGACGTGGTGGATGACTTGTCGTTAATTCAGGACTCGAGTGTAGGATTAAGCGGTTCTCTCGACCCGCAAATTGGATCTCAGTCGTGGGTTAAAAAATAAATTGAATTTACGAACTCGTCTGGCTAAAAATGCATGTATACCTTTTCACAAGCGAAAATACGATGTTTATAAAAAATCGAAACCATCACCTACTTACTCTCGTATCAATTTCTCGGTTGAGAAAATTGTACTGGAAAATAATTCATTGACATTTTTTTCAGATTAAGATTTTCAGAAGTAAATATTAACCCTATCTTGAAAGCAAAGGTTGCTGGAGTAATCTTCATTAATATTTTTGTCAGCATAATATTCAGAGAAACAACATTCGTAATTTCCGGTGGATTAAACATTTTCTTATAAGTATTTAATTTTTTCTATTAATTTTTACGACAATACAAAGTGGACTTTAAGTTGAAACATTTCTTTTATGATAGAAAATTTAAGATAGATTTAAAAAATTGAACTTTGTCTGGTTGTTTTAGAATTAGATTTTTCAATATTTATACAGATAGAAAAATACCAAAAGCGCTTTATTTTCCGTGTTTTTATAATTCAATATCAGGTTTACCACATCTCATAAGAAGATTTATATATTTTTTACTTGGTTCCCAAGACGTGTTGAAGTTTCATAAATCCATAATAAAGAAATTGTACAATAAAGAGAATATTTTTTATTATTCTTCAAAAAACCCATGTCAGCTTCATAATATTTTTTACTGTGAAAATATACTGTGAAAATAAAAGAAATATCTTCGGCGAAAATGTTAACCTGCCAACTGCATGCTTTGTATATTTCACAAAAAAATAAGTCTTCCCAAAGAGAAATTTAAAATCCTAAATGATGAAATTTAATAAACTAACCTTCTTGTGGAAATTTAATAAAATGTGTGTTTTCGACAATTTTAAGTAACTTAATAAAAGAGGAGTGATCAATAAAAATTTATGGGGTCGGATATTTTTATTGAATTATTGAAATGGAATGGGGTGGAATTTGAAGTAAAAAGCTATGTGGGTTGTTTTTCAATTACACTTGTTATTTCGTGCACATTTTGTAGTGTAGAAAAAAATTTCAATACCCCAGCGTCAATATTATATGTGGTGTATTAGAGCGGTGCTTTTATTTTATAAAATGTGGATTTACTTTTCATATTGGATGCGAAGATTTCACTGAGCTTGAATAAACTTCAATATCATTTCGCTGAGTAAACGTTTGTTGCACTAAGAGTTTCCATCTGGGGGTGGTTTTATAGTGAATTGTGTAAAGGAGTAGCAAATATTTCAGAAACGACACACCTGAAGCAATTTCCCTCGTCTTTATCGAGGCTGTGATCAAAGACCTTCACAATTCACCTGAATCCTGAAGGATTCTGCATATTGTCGATCCCATTATCTGCAGCCAAAGCTTTGGGGCTTTGAACTGTCAAACTACCATTTAAATTGTTATGTGAAATTTCAATCAACAAATAAAAATTTATTCTATGGATAACAAGTTAATCGACTGAATGTAATATTTTTAATTCAGCCCATGAATAAAACAATATCGACATATCCAGTTCAAATCAAACAGTTATCGACATCATTTTATAATATCAAAATGGAGGAAAATAATATGAATTTAAAATATTTTCATAATAAAATATTGGTTTAAGAGAATCCAATTACCAATATTTGAATGAAAAAAAAATTCTCCTCAATTCATAAATTGTTTTAAAAATCGATTTAAGCTTTCTACTCACATTTACGAATTTATTTAATTCAATACGGTGATTTTTCGAGCATTTGATTTTTTTTTATATATA
>JAGTTH010000279.1:0-103853 GCA_022606485.1 Agraylea sexmaculata | reverse complement strand
AATAATAATTTTTACATCATAACGACTATGCTTTATCATAAACCTATAAATAAAACAACACAGTTTCGTGAGAAAAAGTTGATAAGACCATGGAATCTCAACCACAAAAAATATATATTAAAATTATTTATAATTAAGGTTATGTGTGCGCACATAATCAAAATGGTAACGGGACTATTTTTGATAATAAAATATTATTAAGAGAATCCGTTAAAGCCAATATTTAAAAAAATAAATAGATTTAGGTGGTTTTGATTCCGAGTCCCTCAATTGATTCCATCTGTAAATGGTAATCATTTTTTTTTTCAACTTATCATTCCATATTAATCCGAAATGAAAATAGCCGTTGCTTTCAGAAAACCCAAATTTTGTAGTAATTTAATAATAATTACAGTAAAAAATCAATACTATTTCTACAGAAGTTTATAATGGATAAATATACACCATAAGAACGAGCAGAAATAGTGATGAAGTTGATCTAAACATCACATAACCAAAATGGTAGCGGGAATTTAGCTCCAACCATCAATTAGATATTTTTTTATAATAAAATATTATTAGATTAAAGAGAATCCGTTATAGAAAATATATTAAAAAAAATAGATTTGGTTGCTTTTGAGAGTTCCTCAATTAATTCCATCTGTAAATAGTAACCATATTTTTTTAGTGTAACAATAGCCGTTACTTTTTTGAAACTTTGTAATTAAAATCAATGGTATTTTTATGAAATACTATGTCTATAGAAGTTGTAACGATGGAATAAATACATTACATTTAAATATAATACATTTTTATAATTATATACACGTGTTGAATATCTCTGGCCATATTATGGAAACATATGTGACACATACTATTTACACAAGGTTGGTCATTTTTTTTTGCCGACTAACTAAGCTAGAATCTTCCAGCAGAATGTAAAAGTCAGCATTTTTATTTTGAAAATAATATTACCGTTGATGGAAAGTATCATCCCTTGTCACCTGGGAACTGTCGACTGATCGTTAGTCATCTTTAAGTGATATCTAAAAATGGAGACCCCTCGCGCAATAACCAAGGGGGGTGAATACTGTTTAATTTAAGCTTCACTGAGTACAAGAGTGCTATTATCATTCAAAGAGGATTATTTTAATATATAGGATTTAAATCCCTGGTCTTGAACACAGCAGTCGAATGAAAATTTAGTCGATAATGCGTAATCAATAAAATAGGTTTCATCTAAACATTTAGGGAAGATTTTAAAATATGTGAAAGGATGTATCCAAAATCTAAATAAAAAAACAGCGCTAAGTTATCCGATGTTGTTAAAATTTTGTGAAAATACCGCGTAAAATTAGGGAGAAGAATATGCAAAAAATTATTAACAAATCTAGTCCAAGTGGATTACTTTTAAACTAATTATTTATTATTTGATATCATACAACAAATAATTATTATTATAATGTCGGTTTTTCTGTTCTGCTCTAACTTTTAGTTATTAATGAATATCTATTTTTTTCTTCCCTTCTGTAAACACAATTATAAAAAAATAAATGCGCTGAGGAGAAATATTGTCTAAACTTGTGCTTCATTGATCGAATGTCAATCTTTGGGCAAGATGACACAATCACATCCGTTTGCGGTATATTAAAGTTGCTTATGAGCGTGCTTAAAGTTTAACATTTCTCGAATTCTATAATGTGCAGTACCACCTTTCATTTTAGTATTTTTCTTTTTAATACTTTCACAACACAATACCACCGACATATTAGAAGGCCATACAACTGGATGTATAAATAACAAGATGGCGGACCAAGTTCGAACCAAATATAATTATATGTAGCAATTCAAATGATTTGTTTCGTACTTCAACGCCCAATAAGAGAGCTCACAATACAAATATACGGTAAAACGTATACATACACTATGGCATTTTATATGTAGCAATTCAAAGTGATTTTGTTCGTACTTTAACGCCCAATAAGAGAGATCACAATACAGATACACAGTAAAACGTATACATACACTATGGCCTTTTATATGTAGTAATTCAATGTTATTTGTTTCTTACTCTAACGCCCAATAAGAGAGCTCACAATACAGTAAAACGTATTCATACACTATGGCCTTTTATATATAGCATTTCAAAGTGTATCGTACTTTAACGCCCAATAAGAGAACTCACAATACAGACACACAGTATACATACACTATGGCCTTTTATATGTAGTCATTACCAAGGATAAGAATGCCAGACAACTGGATGTAATAGTTTGAGTGAGAAAATTATTATTGCCTGTCAAACTCATCTGCCTGGCAACATATTGATATTTAAACATCCAGCTGTATGGCCTGCTAATATATCCGTGGTATCGGACTACATTTTATGAAAACATACATTCAAGGGAATTATTTTTATACAAAGGGGAGACTTTGAAACAAAAAAAATCTTTTGCATGAAAGACGTGACATTATTTTGATTGAAAATACAATTTGTAAGTGGTTGATGTGGAACATGTTTCAAGTTAGTCGAGATGGAATAATGTGTAAATAAATTGCCACCTCGTTCTACCGTCTGCCTTCTTTCCTTCCCCTGTGAATATTGTGCAAACTCAATTTCCTCTCCACGAAAACAACCTGTCCCTCATCTTGTTCGTCGTACGCCCTTAGTATGTATTATTCCAACACACTAACAATGTGTCCTTCAAAGCGGATTCATCGATTATAATTTTCATATTATCACTGACGTCAAAATAACCTATATTAAGCTGTAGAAGGTCGGTGTGATCCAAACAAACTGAACAAGTGTTTACTGTTGCCTCAACTTCGTCTACTGGCCACCGCAGCTATTAAGTCTTGCTCAACACAAAGCCGGCTCTATTTTAATAATTTGGGTGGTTAAATGTCTGCCTGAAATATTCACTTGTTGTGATTTGTGGGCATTGAAAATGCTTGTGATCTTTATAATTCGATAGCGGACAAGCGCAGACAAAGTACTAATTATTTGATGGTATCGAATGTGTTTGATCGACACCAGCGATATCAGAAGGCCTTAATCATTGTCTTACCCAGACTGGTTTGCTTGGTCCGTCATCTTGATATTTATAAATCAGGTTGTCTGGCCTAATATATTGGTGGTATCCTAAAGCTTGGGATTCTTAGTAAACGTACACCGTAAAGACGGTAATAGAGTTACTTTCCTGTACTTTTGATCGTTCTTTTGTTAATTAGTGCCTCGCCCGAGGCTCAGACGAGGCATTAACTAATAAAAAACCGATCGTAAGTGTAGCTAAGTAACTCTACTATCGTATTTACGGTGACGTATGCTCAAGCGGATAGTATTATATTCCAAACGAGTCGTATATCAAAATCAGAATATTTGCCACTGACTACGAACACCGTAATCTGTTACTAATACTAATTGTTTCACCCAGACTCGTCTGCTTGGTCCGCCATCTTGATATTTAAACATCCAGTTGTGTGGAATTCTTATCGGCGGTAATGGTTTGATGGAAATTTGGATTAGTGCGATACCACCTATATATTAATTAGCAGGTCATACAACTGAATATATCTATAAATATCAAGATGACGGGCCAAGCAGACGAGTCTGAGAAAGACAATTAGTGTTGCCTCAGTCAAACCGATCGATTGATGGCTTAATTTTTTTTGTTTAGAAATATTAAGGCCGGCTTTTTCCATCCACGCTTAGTGAATATTTCGTAGCTTAGTAAGTCTAAAAACACGGCTTTAGCTATTTATATACTTTTCAAATAATATGTTTTCATCATACAACAGAAATGTATGGATTATTATTAAGTCATCACATGAAATTTAATTAAGGACAGACACGTGTCATAAACAAGTTCCACGCAGACAGAGTGTAAAATAATTTGCAATTCAAAAACCCGAACTTGTTAAAAAGTTAAGCCAATGCGAGCGAATGAAACTGACATGTATAACTTTTAAGTAAATAAAATAAATACTGAAGATTTAGATCCGATCTGATATACGATGGTAAAGGAGAGTCGAATAATAAGTAATCCGTTATAATTTAAAATTGTAGTGAAACTGTGAGAAGTTTATGTATTTAGATAAGAAAATTAAAAATGTCTCAAGGGCAAATTTTATGTGAAAGGACGCCGTCTTTGTGTATATATAAATCAAACATTTTTTTTAATTATTTCACCGCTCGATATTAAGGCTTTTCGTGTAAATATTTTAATTAATTTGATATCCGTTCTCCTTGTATTATTCTTGTCACGTACTACGTCGCGACGCCCAACCCTCCTTACCCCCTTTAATCACTAAAATAGCTCACCCAACTGGATTTACACTAATGTAGAATGAAGCCTCGGTGGTATCATTCTTGGAAATTAACGAGTTTACTTCAAATAACCAGCGAAATAGCTCAGTGGATACAAATACTGTGGTCATGGGTTCGAATCCCGCTCAAGTAAAAAAAACGGTTGGTTTATAACAATATAACCGTAGATTTTTCAAGTGTGCTCCTGTTTTTTTAGTATTTTTTATTTGCAAGACGCGTGGCGACAAATACTGTGGTCATGGGTTCAAATCCCGTTCAACATTTTTTTTTTTAATTAATTTGATCGGTTATTGCGACGGAAGATCAGGAATAATAAATAAATAAATAAAAAATATTATATAATGCCATGTATTAGGTAATTTAAATCCACGTGTGCTTTACAAATATACAATATAAGTATAAAATATATAATCAATAAATTCTACTTTTTATTCACAATAACCAGCGAATAGGTAAAAAAAAATCGATTATTATAACTGAGAAATCGGGAATAATATTAATAGAATCCCGATCGATCGTTTTGATCCAGGTTTACTCTGGTTTCCCGGATTGTAAGGTAATTACTGAAGTTGGGCAGAGTCTTAGTTAAGATCACCGAGAGACAATTAACACGTTGTTGTATATAAAAAAAACAATATTTGTAAAATCCTTCTAAAAAATTGTCCTCGATTTTAATAATTTCTACTTTTACTCTGTTAGTGAGTCGTATGTGTACGAATAAACTAGAACTTGGAGGTAGTATTCGTGTGCCATTATATTGAATACGGTCCAAATACACCCGTTTTCGTTTCAAATTAAAGCGTTTATTATATTTTTAATCATATATTTGGATCGATTATGTTTTCACTCTTCAAAAAGCCGCCCCCGGGGCTTTTAAGTATGATAGATATACAAATATATACAAAAATAATTGAACACGGGCAACAATGACAAATTCAAGGTTACACGGACGCCATGTTATATTATATTGATGGAAGAAGACGTCCTCCTGAAAGCAGGGGGATGAGGAGTCTGACTTCAGGGAAACGAGAATCGACCGCATACTAAATAATAAGCTTCTGAATTAATATTAATAAACACAAACAAATAAATTGTTTTTTTTTCTTCCTGTTTGATGCGTACACTTTAATTAAAAATTGATGGAAAGCATAAAAAGAATTTGTTTTATTTAGAGTTTTCGGTATTATAGTGGCGCACGAGTCGGCCATAACACGTTCTTTTACGACTTGGCCGCCACTGCCTAGCAACAGGAGGGTGGTCGTATTACCACCCGGCGCCTCCCTGGGGGTGTCGTTAGGGGCGGCGGGCGTGGGTAGGCAAGATGGTGGACGAGTGTTAATCCGAAAAGTCAGGGGATTTGGCAGGTTTCAGCACAAAAACGACGGATGCTTCAATAATATCTAAAATGTCGACTCGCTTACACATTTAAATAAACCGACTTTTTTATACTAACTGTGTCGAAATATGATTTACGAAGAGGAGGAAAAAAAAAACACCAATTTCGCAGTCTGATTTAAGTAAATACGGTCGTCATTCCCTCAGAGTAAACAGCTTTTATATAACAGATGAAATATATATATTTGGGAATATGAATTTATCATTGGATTTTGGGGAAATTTTTAAAATCGTACAAATAAATGTTTATATTAGGTTTTAATACAAATTTAATCTACAATATATATACCGTGACGTCTTCCCTATTGGAGGGAGTCCCTTTATAAGGGGTTGGCCAGGCTTTTACGGAAGAATATAGTAGAGATGGTTTCCCAGGCCACCACACAGCAATGAGTACTTAAGATCTAGTTTGCTAAGCTAGATCTACCAAGTGACTCCGGTGCCGTGAATCGAACCCGGGAGTCTTTACTCACGAATCCGTTACACTAACCACTGGGCCACAAGGCGGCTCTTTTTTAATCTACAACCTCTTAGATATGTCAAACTTTAAACACGTGTAGATATGGTCTAATTTACCGCAAACGTCTGAGATTAATACATCACAGTTTAACGGTTACCTCTACAAATATACGAAATGGAGTAACGGATTTTTTTAATTACAAATTTTGGTTGTTTAAGACACAATAACTTGTTTTTAAATTATGATCTTTTTAAGTGTGTATTAGTGAGTCGTGACAATATTATATATTTATTATTTTTTAGACACAACAACCTGTTAATGAATTGTCTGTCGGTGATCTTAACTATTACTAGTTACACAGGTCATAGACTTAATAATCAGTATTTACCTTACAATACAGGAAATCTGAGTTAACCTGGATCAAGACGATCGATCGGGATTTTAATAATATTATTCCCGATTTCCCAGTCGTAATAACTGATAATAATATATATAATTGTCTAACTGTGTGTATTTTATATGTCTGTCTGTCTGTCTGTCTGTCTGTACGGGTCAATCTTTCAAATATCCTCAGCGTATACAGAGTCGCTATATATAGAAAAATAGTCCTTAATATATCAGGGTACAAGCTTTAAAATTCCGTGTGCTCTTAAGTCTTTATGGAACTGAGCCATATATTCAAAATAGAATAGAATATTTGGTAGTGAGACTGCATTTAAATTTGTTGATTATTGAAGATATGCGAAAGTAGCCTTAATATGTATCGAATACCTTCGTGATATCGTATACTTTCGTTTGAAATATGTTTGCTGTCAGTTTTGTTCTTAATATATGAAATGTAAAAAAATGTTCATTTTCAATGATTGTTTAAACTATATAATTGGACATTTTCGAAATAGTAAAATAGTCCTATTTGACCGACAACTAATGTAGATTCATCCATTATCTATAACACATTTCATGTCTCTGTCAATAGAAGGTAGTTAATCGTAATCTGTAAAATTTTATAAATATTGGTCAATCGAAATCCCATTATGACAGCTAGGTGTTGCTAGGTGTTGCCAGGGGTATAAATAATTCAATTTAAATATTTAATCATAATTAATACATATCTAAAATCTCGAAACGGGTATTTTAATGATAATATTATTTAATTAATTTCAAAATAATATTTTAGAGATATTTAATAATTATACATATAATATATACAGAGTCGCTATATTATATGAAATGCATGGCATTCCTTGCACTGGCAACAATACAGATGCTGACAGCCGCGTCATTCGCGTTGTTATTAACATCTTATACTCCGCTCCTGTTATTTTGTTTATTCGTCATCAACTGAAGCTCCAACATCATCACCATCACATCATCATCATCATCATCATCTGCCGCGAGTCGGATTTTCCTACAGGTGGACCAACATCTTCTTGCATTTGAATTTCACCCCGTCTGACACGTAATACATGTGTTTAATAATAATAATGACTAGCTCCACAAGATTGAATTCGCGTAAAAAGACAACCTAATCTATTATACGTTTTTAAATAATATTGTAAGCCCTTTTTAACTTTGAAAATAGTATAAAGATATATAGTAAATTTGAGTGGTTATAATATACCTATTCGGGGAACCTTCCACAATAAAAAAGGGAATGCATCATTTACAGTACCTCAGTATAATGATGCAGTGAAAAAAAATATATATACGGTTCTACTTTTAATATTATTTTATTCTTCGCTTTTTCCAAAAAACCGTTAAACATTTTATTTTTAAGTTATAATAAAAAAAATAAAAAAAATTATGTTTAAGTTTTAATAAAACTACGTTTAAAAGCTCAAAATAGAAAATTTCCCATTAAAACAAAGCAAAAAATCAGAAATATTTACCATTTAAAATATTAAATAAATTTCACATTTTTATAGATATTTATATAATTTGATCATGCATAAATATTTATTTATTATATAATCAATTTTTAAAAATCAAAAGAATATTTTGATTGATAAAACACTTTAAAGCAAAAATGAAATCAAAACTCAAAGATAAACGTCCTATTAAAAACCAGGCAGAACATAAAAAAACATTAACAAATTGAAAATTTCAATTAAAATTACCCTAGTAATATATATAATTGTCTAACTGTGTGTATGTTATATGTCTGTATGTCTGTCTGTATGTATGTCTGTATGTATGTCTGTCTGTACAGATCAATCTTTCAAATATCCTCAACGTATACAGAGTCGCTATATACAGAAAAATAGTCCTTAATATATCAGGGTACAAGCATTAAAATTCCGTGTGCTCTTAAGTCTTTATGGAACTGAGCCATATATTCAAAATAGAATAGAATATTTGGTAGTGAGACTGCATTTAAATTTGTTGATTATTGAAGATATGCGAAAGTAGCCCATAATATGTATCGAATACCTTCGAGATATCGTATACTTTCGTTTGAAATATGTTTGCTGTCAGTATTGATCTTAATATATGAAACTTCAAAAAATGTTCATTTCAATGATTGTTTAAACTATAAAATGGGGCTTTTTCGAAATAGTAAAATGGTCCTATTTGACCGGCAACTAATGTAGATTCATCCATTATCTATAACACGTTTCATGTCTCTGTCAATAGAAGGTAGTTAATCGTAATCTGTAAAGTTTTATAAATAATGGTCAATCGAAATCCCATTATGACAGCTAGGTGTTGCTAGGTGTTGCCAGGGATATAAATAATTCAATTTAAATATTTAATCATAATTAATACATATCTAAAATCTCGAAACGGGTATTTTAATGATAATATTATTTAATTAATTTCAAAATAATATTTTAGAGATATTTAATAATTATACATATAATATATACAGAGTCGCTATATTATATGAAATGCATGGCATTCCTTGCACTGGCAACAATACAGATGCTGACAGCCGCGTCATTCGCGTTGTTATTAACATCTTATACTCCGCTCCTGTTATTTTGTTTATTCGTCATCAACTGAAGCTCCAACATCATCACCATCACCATCACCATCATCATCATCATCATCATCATCATCACAGTTAAACCAGAACACCCTTCACTACCGCGAGTCGGATTCTTCCTACAGGTGGACCAACATCTTCTTGCATTTGAATTTCACCCCGTCTGACACGTAATACATGTGTTTAATAATAATAATGACTAGCTCCACAAGATTGAATTCGCGTAAAAAGACAACCTAATCTATTATACGTTTTAAATAATATTGTAAGCCCTTTTTAACTTTGAAAATAGTATAAAGATATATAGTAAAATTGAGTGGTTATAATATACCTATTCGGGGAACCTTCCACAATAAAAAAGGGAATGCATCATTTACAGTACCTCAGTATAATGATGCAGTGAAAAAAAATATATATACGGTTCTACTTTTAATATTATTTTATTCTTCGCTTTTTCCAAAAAACCGTTAAACATTTTATTTTTAAGTTATAATAAAAAAAATTATGTTTAAGTTTTAATAAAACTACGTTTAAAAGCTCAAAATAGAAAATTTCCCATTAAAACAAAGCAAAAAATCAGAAATATTTACCATTTAAAATATTAAATAAATTTCACATTTTTATAGATATTTATATAATTTGATCATGCATAAATATTTATTTATTATATAATCAATTTTTAAAAATCAAAAGAATATTTTGATTGATAAAACACTTTAAAGCAAAAATGAAATCAAAACTCAAAGATAAACGTCCTATTAAAAAACCAGGCAGAACATAAAAAACATTAACAAATTGAAAATTTCAATTAAAATTACCCTAGTTTTAAGTATAAACAGTTCAGAGAAAGGGGTATGTTTGAAACGTAATCACTTTTTGGATTTTCATAATCTTTGGAACGATCTTAAGTACGGTTTTATATTCGAACTGAATAAATTGACCGGCATTCATAAGGCGAGTGTTTTTGGACTTGTTAAGAGTGTTGACGTTTAAGGGGTTGTTTCATAATGAACAATAATGGTAAGGGCATTGGAAATGAATGGCGTCTGTTTACGAATAAAGGTGACTGTTGTGTGGAGGTCATAGGTTAGCATCTCTGCGTGGTTCCAACCCTCGACAAAAAGATCTCCTGTTGTGAGATGAGGGTCTAACGACACACACCAGCTGTGACATCAATGACGTCCTTGTTTTATACCATCGACCTGACCAACTAAAGCTTTACAATAAAACCTAACCCATTGAGCGACATATGCCAGAACTGTCGAGACACTAAACAGATAATAATTGAAGGCCTATGGCTAAAAACAATCGCTGTCGATTTGACCAAATTATTATAGGTTCTATATTCATATACATTTTTGTATACGACCCGAGGGTCTTTTATTTTAAATTTACCAGTCGGTGGTTTATTTAACTATTACAGTTACACAGGTTACCGATAGGTCATCCCTGCTCGGCTTAATAATCGACTCAGAATTCACCCCAAAATCCAGGAAACCTGGATCGAGATTTTATTAATGTTATTCCCAATCATTTTTTTTGTACCCAAGTGGGATTTGAATCCACGACCTTTATCCCCTGAGATATTAATTGTAATAATACTATTGATTTTACAATCTGAATAGCCGATTGAATCAATTATTTTTAATTCGAGCAGGATTTTAACCCATTACAATCGCCTTATTTCGTAGATGAAATTTCTTTATTGAAAGGTGCAGAAACAAAAGAAATATACGGCCGCTTTTAATATAATAGTGTAATAAGTGAGTCGTGTGTGTACGAATAGACTGGAGCTGTACACGCATACGCATCGCATGCATACACTCTAATTACTTTGGTAGTTCTTTCTCGAAATTAGATTGATTTACTTAATTATTTATTATTCGTCTCAGAGCAAGAAAATTATTATATTTACTCTTAAGTTATTTGTCAATCAACACTTCAAAGAAACCCTAATTATTAATAGTAGAGTAATAATAACAAATACTTTATTCTACCCCCAACTATACCCGTTTAAAAATATAGTTTCAATCAATAATAATTTAAAATTATCTGGCTACATTATCAATTTACTTGAAATCAAATCTTGCGATGAATGTTAAGAAAAGTGCGTCCAATTCCCGTCTATCTAAATAGATATCCGTCTATCCGAGTTAAATGTGGTCATAATCTTAATAAGGGCAAAATTGACTTTGATCGTTCTTATAGCCCAGGGTTATTTATTATATATCAAACAATTTTTTAAAAATTTAAATCCATACCTTCAAATCTTCAACGCCTTCTCCAACTTGCTCGATTTCTCCAGCGCATTCGCAGCCGAGGATGAAAGGAGTTTTCGGCGGGGAGTCGATGGCTCCCTGGCGCACCATCAAATCCTGGAAGTTCAGACCGCTGCAAAAGAGAAAACCGAGAATTAATTAAATATTTAAAAAATAAAGTGTTGGGACGGGCGATGATGGATGAAATTTCTCATTTGTTACACCCACAGTGTCCCGTTTTGTGCACAAATGAAATTGCAAATCATGTAAAATATACCGTTGGTTATAATATTATTACGACATCTCGTACTTACAACAGAGAAGAAACCTACACCAAACTACTCAATGCAATAGTGCAATGAATACAATAATAAGTTTTTAATAAATTAATACATAAATTGCGAAGCACCTTCAAATCGTTTTGGTGATGGTAGGTTTGGTTCGGGTTAGAACATGTTACTATTTTAAAAATAATTTTATTCGTTAGAAAGTGATCATTAAATTAATTTATTTACACGAGCATTAAATTGGTTCTTTTAGCTGCACCAGATATAAATGATTTTAAGAGACTTAAAGAATGTATTAGATTAAAATTAATTAGAATATAACATATTGACTTAATAAGAGCAGCTGGGATCAAACCTGCACCAGGTGATTAATTTTTTAAGATTATTAAGATTTAATAAACTATGATACAATTTAATATAAGCTAAATACCACAATAAATAATATTAATTATTTGTGTCCGAATGAAACTAGGTTTTATTGCCGAAGTCGAAACTTATACATATAGGGAATGTTTTCGTGGAAAAAATAGTTTTAGTATTTTTAAATCATTAAATCTCTAATATTTGAAGTAATTTGTGATTGTCTTAAATAAGTTATTTACGCTTTTCGAATCAAGTTCTTAATAATATTATTTATTTTCAATGTTAATTACTAAAACGTTAAATAAAAGGTACAAGACTTTTTTTAATTATGAAAATATCAGTTAAATCCAATCAATTTGAGGTTTTTTTCTTTTATTTTTACCTATAAACTAATTTTAAATATCTATTGAATTATCTTTTAAACTATTAGTATACTGGGGACGCATTTTTAATTTTAAAAAATATATATCATCGTACTTTATACATCAAGAAAAATGTTATTATTAATTTGTGTTACGACATCAGCACATGTAATAAATAAAAACTGAACTGGAATTTAATTAAATTGTATCGTATAGGTTGTATTTGCACAACAAGCAAACATATTCTATAGGAAATGTAGCCTAGGCGCCCAGGGTTAAAAAAAAAGTTAAAAAGAATGAACAAAAAGCCAGTCTAAAGGAGTACAGACAGTCGTTAAAGTATAGGCAGACTGTGGGTATCCCACAAGTACCTTATATACCTACTAAAATCGATTCCATTACCCAGCCGGTGCAACGTTGCACAATTCATAAACCCACAATTAATATTTTAAATAAATTAAAAGGCTCAATTTATAAGCTAAAAGAGCATTATAAATATTTAGTAAGGTGGGAGATGTTTCGGTCGGTATTGATTTATTCAGTGAGGGTGACAATTTTCATGGAATTTTCCTTCACCCCCATGTATATATGGTGTTTGCAAAGATGGCCGCCATATACTTTTATATGTACATTGTGGTTTCAGTAGCGTCGCGACGCCTGAAAGTGCATTCACATTTCACTTTTCACGGAACCAGTGAAAGTTTTCTAATTTTAGATTCCTTCTTCCAACACTCGATATTGAAATCTTTTCAAATGTCAATAAGGCATATTTTCAAGTATGTGTTGAACTATTTACATATAAAACATGCTTTAATATACTGTTTGTTGAGTTGTAGAATAAAATTATTAGTGTTGTAACACAAAATATTAATGTTAGGGGATGAGTGTGTGACATTTACTCTACAAATTTATTATTATCATTTTATTCTCGAACGAAGCATTAAGATGTGACCATTTATGGCTATTTGAAGTACTATATATCCTCTGGGGTACGTCTAAAGTTTGAAATTTACTCTACAAGTATAAGAATAATAGAATATTTCTATGAATTGTTGCAATACACATTTCTGAAAAGATACGTTAATCTTGGAAATTAGTGAATCATAACATTTGTGTATTTTTTATGGCTTTTCGAAGAAAATTAATTTTGATGTTACTTTTTTCCTCGAAATGGGAATAAATCCCTCGCATTGTGTGTAAAAGATAATAAATATCGTGTTACTTTAACATTTCCCTAAAACAAGGGGGAATGTTATGACTTTTTGCAGTGCAAATGTATTCGGGAAACAAAGTATCGTGTCAAATTCCAATTACAAGAAAAAATTCAATTCTACCCTCTATCCCGTATACATAAAATAGAATTTATGGTTTATAATTGGGGGTTGTGTCCGATTGTGCGACAAAACAAAAACAAAAACACAAAACAAAAAACTCACCCTTCACGCATGCGTTAATTTTGCATTAAATAATACACAAGGGAGGTAATAAAAATCGCGTTTTTTTCAATGCGTAGTATTCAGAACTCATCTTATATGAATGTGTCATTATTTTCGTAGCAAAATGGCGACACCTGGCCATATTTCTCAGTGAGGGAATAAAATATGGCAGGTGGGTGGGATAAATGGCCTCTTTGGAGGTGGAGCAACTGTCTGGATCCAACAAAATGCACTTACAAGCCTATGTGTAAAATCTTTCACACAACTTTATCCCCAAACAGTCTGAAACTTAGCCTTCGAGTTTGAAAACCGCTCTTTGACACCATCGGTGCCTATAAACTCTACACCGAATTCATTGCCAACATTTATCGAATGAATGAACCAGGTGTGTTGAGGACAATGATGATAATGAGTGAAATTAATAAAAGCCAACATAATATTTAATTTAAAAAAAACCGATCGATTATGAAGTTGTTGACCTATGAAATTATATGAGTTAAATAGAAAAACAAAATATCAAAAACTAGGTAATATAAAAAAACCACTTTCATCTAAAAAAATATATAACCTTCTTGATATCAAAGAAAAGAGTAATAACCAGAGATGTGCCAAAGTCAAACGAATATGATAGTATTGTATTATAATTTTTCTTATTAATACACTCATATGAAGAAATTCGACGTTACTATGATTATTTTACACTTTATTGAACTCCATGGGGAAAAAGTATAATATTACAACATTCGTTTGCCTTTGGCACATCTCTGGGTTGTTTATATATATATATATATATATATATATATATATATATATATATATATATATATATATATATATATATATTTAATAATGTAATAATTTATTATGACAGCGTGGAATTACATAAAAGCCTTTAGAATATTTGTATTATGCAGTACCACTAGAGCATCACGGGAGATCCCAAGTCGCAGTGATAATAATGTAATAATTATTATTTAAAAATAAATATGCTAATATAATGCGAATGCTCTAATCGAGAATCCGTCGTCCAACAAACAAGCATCGTTCTTTTAATTGAGAAATTGTAAGGCTACGCAATTAATAGAATGGTGAAAATAAAAATAAAAGTCGTACAATAGAATTTGTTGGGGGATGATGGAAACGTCTCATAATAATCCTTAAAAAGCCAACACGTTTTACTGAAAGAAAAAAGCTGCGCATTTTTCCCCCCCTAACAACAAAAACACATCAAAATCTAAAGGCTTTTCTCATCTTCAAATTTACTTTTCCCGGCGACTATTTGTTAAGAGAGAATATATTTATAAAGCAACGGTCCGATGAACGGAGGCAGACAAAAGATTTTATTTATTTTTTTTGACGGTCTTAAAAAAGAGATTTGTTAAATAAGCATTTATGATCGACAACAAAGGTTACACACGTGTCGGGTGTAAAACTTGCAATTGATCGATTTGTTTTTATTTTTAAGGAGTGGCGGATATGCGATCATATCCGCTCGATACCGTACAAGTTAAATTAAACAAGACCTCCCCTTGTGCAATTTACTGTAAGAGGATGTTCAGACTGGCCATCAAACATATTAAATAACACAAACAATGACAATTGAGACAGACATTGCACAAATACACTCAGTAATTGGCCAATATCATAAACATCCTGTTTTTTTATCTATTGACGCATGTCTATGAAAAAAAATATATTGAGTGTCAAGGGCACAAAAAACACGTACACATTTCTTTTCAGTTTGAAATTATGTCACTACCTCTTTTATTCTCCTTTGAATAGGCTACAACGAATTAGCGCACCTGGGTGAACTCTTTTCCACCGATTCTGCCACCTACAGGGCTTGTTCAGAAGCGACCTTATATAGTAACATATAAATGATTGCTTCCTCCACTTTACTTTATTTAAATTTTAGTTTTATAAACATTCTATTTATACATTTTTGTTTTTATTTTATTTTTCTTGTCAGTAAAAAAGGTCTTATAAGCGTTTATATTGCAAATAAATAAAGTCAGTCTGCTCGGTTGTAATAATGTGGATATTGTTGGTGTTCGAATATTATTTAAATGACTATAATCACGAACGAATTTATTTATACTAAAATATAAATTGATTATTTGCCAAATCAATGTTGAATATCACTAAATTATAATTAATCAGTGTTGCCCCAAAGTCAAACGAATATGATAGGATTATACCTTTCCCAATGAAGCGATATAAACAAAACGAATATGATAGGAGATCCCTTTGCAATGAAGCGATATAAACAAAAGAAATGTAATATTCGTTTGACTTTGGCACAACACTGACTATGATCAATCATTAAACTAACCTACTTAATTATGCAATATTTTTATAATGACATACAGGGTGTATTTTTAATAAGCGAGAATATTTAAAAGGGAGGTCGTAATACTCTCACTGATTAAGTCTAGTTAATTTTTATCAACTTGGGTCACATGTTAATATTAAAATATTCGTCGCTTTCGTGATATTTTTTCAAACTTGTGTAAATATTTATTCATAATTAGGGTTAAATAATATTCCCACTGATTAAAAGTCCAACTTATATAATTGAGGAACTCCAGAATCCAGTTAAATTGATTAAATATATAAATATTTTAAATCGAACGATGAAAGTTGGATTCTGGGGGGGCCTCATTTTTTATAAATAATGTTACTAGGAGGTCGATAACGTGTGTTTGAACTTTAGTTTGAACGTTAGTTTTATTTCAGTAGTGTGTCAAGGCTTAACAACCCGCACATTTCACTAAACAGGGACAATATTAATTATGCAACAGGAAGTGTGGCCATTTTTATTTTATTTTTTTCTTTTAAATATGCTGTCATTGTGGCCAGTTTCCGACCCGATTGTCGCTATCGAAAGATCTCAACACCATCATGCGCGAAACTTCCTGTTAAATAATACAAATTCGCATCACTAAACCTAACTATTATCGAGGACAATATGGATTACATCATTCCTCTATAAATTGGGTTCGCGTTTTATCGTGTAGTGTTTTTACGAAAAGCATGAAATGGAAAGCAAAAGTTTAAACGGTGTCAATAAAATGTATATAGTCGTACGCCACAGTGGCGTCGCACGCGACCGCCATGGCGTCGCCTCGACATGGCAACACCGGGTATAAATAGAACTACTCACTACGTTACCGAGAATCTTTTGGCACGTGGTTATAACATTGTAATAATTTTTTATCGCTATGTGAAATTTATTTATGCCTATAGGGTGGATAAAATCTAATGGGCAGTGATTAGGCAATTTTTCTATTTAGAGGAAATATTCATTGAAAAAGTCTCCAACGCAGGGTTCAAATCATAAAAAATCGGTTATTACGACTGGGAATGCTGTTAATAAAATTCCAATCTATCGTCTTGATCTTTCTTTTTTTCACTCTGATTTCCCGTATTGTAAGGTAAATACTGAGGCGATTATTAAATCGGTGAGCTGTATAACTAGTAATAGTTAAGATAACTGACATATAATTAATACGTTGTTGTGTCTATAAATATATATATATATATATATACCTTATATACATATAATATACCCAGATTCCTACTCTGATTTCCTAGATTGTAAGGTAAATACTGAAGTTGGGCAGAGTCATAGTTACGATAATGAATTAACAGGTTATTGTTTCTAAAAAAAAACAAATATAACGTTGATATTTTTTAATGGGCCATATTCAATATAATTTTGTAATGGGAGTGTGTGCGTGCGGTGCGTATGCATAGCGTACACCAAGCTCTAGTCTATTCTATATGTGTACTAAAAACGTTAACAACACATCAACTATTAAACTTATTATCTATAGTACAAATGTGTAAAGTAAACGCCAGCTGGAAACCCACAAACGTTTCTTATTGGTCAAAATCGATACACCCTAATAGTTAATAAACGATCGCCCAAAAACGTTATTGATTTCAACCAATGAGAAACTACCAGCTGGCGTTTACTCTACATACTTGTACTGTGGATAATAAAATCTGAAAATAATTATAAATTGTGATATTTTTTTTAATATTTAAAAACACTATCAGCAACTTTCCAGACGATTCCACATGAAACGGGGGTCATACTCGAACGACTTGGAACAATAAAAATTGCCATCAAAAGAGATACACAAAGCCTCAATGGAAGTTGTACGGTTCGATGCATGTTTAATTCTTATGTTAGAGAGTGGAACTTTCACGCTTTACATTTTACAAGTAATGTGGAAAACAGTTTTATTCTTATAAATATTTATTAGAAATTCTTTATCACGAAAGTTCATAAACGAGGTCATAAAATAGCTTAGGAGATAATCGAAAACTTAACGATGCCATAATATAACCCGACAATATAAATATGTTAATAAAAACCACAATGTTTCCATTAGAATTTCATATTGATCAATACACACACAATATGAGGTCATGTATAAAGTAGCAAATGGGGGTAAATATATATTAAATCATTTTGGATAAGTTATGAAAAGGCAAGATTAACGCAAATTATCAGTGTCATTGAATATGTTCAAGCATTGTCGGTCACTAATACATGCGCATATTATACATATACTTCACACAAACGCGGGCTGTGGCCACTTGTAACATTGTAGCCACTAAAATCCGAAATGAGCATGTAAATTGTTTACATAGGGATATATTATTTGTCATTGAATATATCAACGATTGAATATTATACTTTTAATTACACACTTCACCATATTAGTTATTAGAAATATCGACAAGTTACAAATAAACAGTACGAGCGGTAGAAGCAACACCTCAAGTTAGCATACAAATTCTTTGGTGACAAATTTATCTTTGAAGTCCATGATTTGACGTCTTTTTATTGGATTCCTAGACAAGTCACCGTAAATACGATAGTAGAGTTACTTAGCTACACTTATGATCGGTTTTTTTAGTTAATGCCTCGTCTGAGCCTCGGCCGAGGCACTAATTAACAAAAAACCGCTGCTTTTACCGCTCGTACTGTTTATTTGTCACCTGTCGATATTTAAAACAATTTACATGATCCTTTCGGATTTTAGAGGCCGTCTTTATCCTCCTAAGTTATGAATCCTAAGCATTACAGACTGTCAAGAGCCATGAATTTTGGAAAATTAAACATAGCAGATTGAGACAATTGATTCTTCGTAAAATGTTAATGCTTTCTCTAAATAAAATTTAGGTGTTAAAAATAGTGTTATTAATATTCATTTGTTAGGATGAAAATCCTGCTTTATGGTCGAGTTATTCGATGACATAACCGAATCGGAATCAAATTCCCGTAATGGGAATAAAAAAGGGAATAAATATGAGGGCGAGAGTCACGAAGACGGTATTGCTTTGATATAAAACGTGATATGTGAGAGAGGATTCCTCATTAATCCATACATATGCGGATTACCTTTGGAGACATTCCTACAAGCCACCAGGTAGCTAAAGTAACAAAAACTGTCACATTTTTTGGAATCCGTCTTCAAAAACCACAGCAGGTCGACACGAGAAAAAAAAACTGGGTCGCCTTTGTGTCTCTCTTTATAGAGTATTACTTTCATCGATCGAGCAACATGAAGAGATTAATTCAGGTAAATACAAACTAACTGGAACACGTACATTTTATAATAATATATAAAACATAAAAACCCAACCTCAAGTTTGAACAGACGCTTTTTATTGGCTGCACGTGTTTATGGTTATTAAAAAATATGAAACAGGAAGATGAACCATTTCAAGGAGCTTTTTGGATTCCAGTTCACATGGGAATATTTATGGGATCGGCGGAATTCTTTTAAGGTTTTATGTTTTGTTGATGCCCCAATTTATGTCCGGTCACGATTATTCTACTTATTCATCGAAATAGAACTAGCGACAAATTTTACGACCTTATAGCCTAAATAAAATACAGATTTATGCTTAATTGTTTCCGTCAAAAATAAGTCTCTTTTAAAATGCGACCTCGGGTTTCCATTAAATAATGAACGGATCGAATATCTCCCAACAATGGGGGTTAGTTTCCAGGAAATAACACCACCCTTCGTCGCCCCCTCTAGGTAATTATTTATAATTATTACCCGGGACAAAGGTTGATTCTATCGACCGCGACCCATGACCTTTATATAAAATATATTTGGTAAATATATAATCGGATCGATACCGACATGCGTGAAACATTCGTCAATTTATAGAGGAAATCTCAAACTTGCCCAGAGTGGAAATATTTGTTTCAAGTGTAACAAAGTATTCTATATAAGACGATTAAAACAAATATTATATTCTTCATAGAGCTGTCTGACTAGAAGTTAAGGAATGTCGCAGTATCGACTGAGGAATGAGCATTTCAGAAAGATAAAACAAATATTTGAAATTTATGCGTATCTTTTACATTATCGTGTAAGGAGTGGCAAAATATCCACAGAATATTATGGTGGGTCATTCCTGAACTAAGTATAATTAACTAACTGTCATAGATAATGTATCGATATTTTTAAGATAATAATGGAATATAATTCTGATTCGTTTGTAACCTAACCTAACCATATTATTTGAAACTCTAGCAAATTTATTATGGTTTATTCAGAAGTTGGGACAATTAACAAATTATTTGAAATTATCTATAAGCACTAAATGATCTTAACTAATTGTAACCCAAGATATGTCTAAATCAGAAGCTTATTTATCAACTTATAATAATAGCTAATATGGCATAATAATAATTTTAATAAAAGTATATGTTGACATAAAAATATATTAAAATAAAGAAACAATAATATTTGTTTTCTTCTGTCCTTGTTAACTGTCGATTTGTAGATACATTTTTGTTTAAGAATATTTATTTATAAAAAAAATCCATTATTTTGACAAAATAAAAATGTCTACGAGTCTGAGGCTTGTTTTTTTTTCCTAAATAAAATTGGATTCCATCAAGCACAAGATGTTAATCTTATTAATTTATTTTTGTGTTACTAACCCATTGATATCGCCTTGCTTCAGCGTATAATATCGTAAGTGCAAAAAAAATATGTTTGCTATAAAGGCTTTATGGTACTGAGCCACATATTCAGTCTGGTAACACTGACTGTCACGTGCCACTCGGTTTAATTATTATTTATAACATATAACAATTTACGATTAAATACCTTCTATTGACAGAGACATGTGTTATAGATAATATATGAATCTACATTAGTTGCCGGGCAAATAGGACTATTTTACTATTTAGAAAAAGTCACACTTGATAGGTTAAATAATGATTGAAAATCATCATTTTTTGACGTTCCATACATGCAATATTTGGCTCAGTTCCATAAAGACTTAAGAGCACGTAGCTTTTTTTTGAACTTACGATATTATACGCTGGAGCAGGCGGTATATTATGTATGTGAAGATCCTCTTTAAAGTATTAAAAAAAAACATTTTTCAGCCCTTAATATACATAATACTAATTTTGGGTTTCTCTGCTGAATATGCAAACTTTTCAGCATTTCCCTGTTTAGTTATGATATGCAAATCGTATATTTTGATATGAAATTCATAAGTTTAAAAGATCACGCTCGTGTAATCTTCGTCTCGACCGACTTCCCAAAAATACGAGCTCGCATACGTTCATTATAATTATCATTCATGCGCGCCTCTCTTTTCCCTCAATGAATAACGCCATTCATGAATTATTAATTACGACAGTATTAATTAAATTAATATACAAATGCCTCTCGTCATTCAAATGGACATCGGACGTCACAACGGACGCCGAAAACAAGATATCATTTGTTGAAAACGAGATGATTAATGTGGAGAGTTCACCTCTTCAAATTAATAACATTCAATCAAAAATGTATCAATTGGTTAAACGCTTGATTGATGAATGAACATTTAAAGGCCTATTAGGCTACACATTTTCAGGGTCTCTGAATAAGTGCGGGCGTGACCCATACTATAGAAAATCACTCCCTAACTGAGATTAGACTACGTTTATTCCGTAATTTGATAGGCCTTTAAAATAAATTAAATTCCATGATAGTTGCCCAAGCTCGATTCCAAAAGCACTATTAATATTTTTTGCGATATCCTACCACTCCCTTAAATATTCTCAGTTATTTTAAGTCCACTGCATGTAGATTACAAATGAATGTTTTTAATATTCCGATAAATAGATTAGATATCCAAATCACTTGACGATTCTCTGTGGGATCAATAAATAAATAAATCGACTACATTTTTTATTAATTATTTGTTTAATATTAACTCGAACTGCTAAAAATTGCGAAATAATATCACAAATTGCACAATTGAGCAATTCGTTCCTATAAAATATTTCTATATTTTTGTTCACAACGGACATTGAATTTATTGAAGGAGAATTAACTATAATCTTGTGTTTTAATTTTATTAAACAAAAAAAATCATTTTTCTCGTTAAATAGTTATTAAATGATAATCAGCTTAACAATGAAGATATATTAAATAATAATTACTGCGCGATTTTAAGTCGATCGACCCGAAGAAACCCAATTAATAGTATATATTTTATATGATTGATAGTAACTGTAGTAGCTTGCAAAAATCATGATTCCTCATATTGATAGAATCAAAATAAAAAATCGTAATCTGCATTGCAGTGTTTGTTAATGGCGTGTCTAAATAAATAAATATACACGTATGATATTTTATACAAATAATAAAAAAAACCAATAGTAATGTAAGTATGGCCCACATACAAACATATGCCAGACAAGTACATGTTCGTCTCCCCTTGCATTCTCTACGAATTAATAAAGTTTTAAGTGGTTGGAATTTGAAAATAAAAATGAGTCACAGATTCCGACGAACAATGCGTCATTTAAGAAAAAGATAAGGGCTTTATACATACAGTAACTGCACGAGTTAAATAATTTGCCAGCGGGCGGTTATACACAATATTTATCAATGAAACAGTTGTCTAGTTATCTTATCGCAAGGTTTCATGACGGGATGACAAGTATGAATGGGATGAAAATAAATTCCTGATAAATTCGTTGATAACTTCATGCTTGAATGGAAATCTGTGAATAGTAAAACCGGACACAATAACTAACTGTACAATCTCTCAAGATAACAATGGAAAGTATATACATTTGTAAGAACTAAGATTAAATTCCAAAACGTGGTTGGTCCTGCTCTGAAGAAAGTATTTAATCAGAAACATTGAGAATAAAATATAGACATGAATGGAAAAAATAGTAAAGTTGAGTACCGCAACAGACCGTGCCAACCCCAAAAAAGCGGTCACGAACTAAAAGTGCCGGTGAAAAGGCTATTTGACTGAAGCAACATAAAGTGAATCCTATCTAAATTAACAATCATCAAAGATTATTTTTTCCACCTTAAGCAAGTGTGCGTATTTATTTATTAAAATTATATATAAACTACTTTTTATATATAGATTTTATATTTTTAATGAATTATATATTTTTTTCAAATACAAGACATATATAAATATCAGACTGCAATATCAAAAATCTCCATGATGATATGATAGCGCAGTCCTTATTGAAATAAAAAAGGAGAAAATAAAATCAAAGAATGAGTAGTTCAATATTAAAGTGCATGGGTGTATAAGAACAAGAGGGCACTCTGTAGGAACAAAGAAAGAGACATTGGTTATTATGAGCCTCTTTGACAAACCATTCATTCAAAAAGCTCAATTCCTCGGGCTAGTGGACAAATTTCATGTTATTTTTAATAGTACTAAGTCAAATAGCCTTTTACTAAGTGAAATATAGTTTTAGGATTATACTTAGAATTTGGTTATTTATCTGAAATTTTATTAATAAGAAAAAAAATGGCCAACCCGTGACCGTTTAACTAAATAATTTAACTCATATATCGGGAGCAACATTGACGTAGTTTATCTATAATGGTTATTCGATCTTGAAACAGAAACGCAATAAAACATTTTCCAGATGGAATCTTCAATATATCGTATCTTTCGACTTTTCTCGCAGTCACGTACTCTCATATTCCAAGATGCATTTCACTAGTTTTGTAGACACGTGTTAGTCATAAATTCGTAAATAAAAATACGCATTTGTCGATGAATCACTGCTTGTTTTTCACAATCATAAATCAGTCATTCTTCGGTCTCGATTCTCTAGCGAAATAAACGTTATCGGCGTTACGTTTTCCGGTAAATTCGCAATATACGTGACGAATTAATAAGAATTATTATTCATAAGCGGCGATAAGAATGCTCAATTAATTAATAATTAATTAAGTGTAAAAAATATTTTATAAGAAAATGTCAATAAAGGTTAGTCATTATTTATCAAAAAAATAAATAAAATATTTGATATGGTACAGGATTTTCCAACCTATTTTATTTAAATTCAGCCCCTGAAAATTTTGCATTAAACAAAAAGATATTGTAAACATCAAAATAATTGATCCAAAACCCTTGTTGGATGGAAACTTTAAGGTTGAATGTGAAATCAGAAAACAAAAGAAACAATTAATAATAAATAAAACTATTAATATGGTAAAGGATTTTCAATTCAAATATTAAATTGTACCTTTTTCATTTAAATTTCACCATCGAAGATTTTGCATTAAACAAAGATATTGGATCAAATATTTTAGACCTATTACATATTTTTATTTTAATACATAAAATAGTGTAATTGTGAAGATTTGAGAGCATCTTTAATAAGGTTTATAATCACACTTTTACTTAAAGCAACTGATTAAAATTGAAATAAAATAGGATATATTTAAAAACTTGTGAAATTCATTATTCTCAAAATATCTGCAGTTGACTTTTGTACTCTTTGTATTATTGAAAAAAAAAACAATTTCTAATATTGTAAATATTATTTAACCAATTGTACTAAATGAAATGATTAATGAACGATGCAATTATGATGAATCTTATCATCGGCATTGTTAAGATGATTCGTAAGAAACGGATCAATTTACAAATGAGTCAGTGCAGTCTGAATCAATATTGGCATTGTATTTATTATAAATAATCATAATAATATAATTCTAATGGTATTATTCATATTTAAAAGATGAATCATTTGAATGCACACGTGTCGACGGGAAGTGCATATATATGATTAATGTTTACACCATAATTAAACGCATTCCTCACACTTAATTATCATTCGCAATAAACGGCCAGTTAAAATAACATTTATTTAAATAGTGATAAATTTGGCTTACTGGAGAGAAAACATGTAAAAAAAACATACATATAATTCAAAATATGAATTAATTTGCATCCATTCAGATATTTCATCGGTTAAAACGATCAATCATAATAATGGATATTTAAATCGTATAAAGATAAATTAAATAAAGCCATACGTAGAAGACAAGGATTTTTACATTTAATTGAGAAATTCCTTAAACACATGTCAATATTGCATTAAACCAACTACTTATAAGGAGATAACCTTTCAATGTATTATAAGGGACTTTCGTAATATATTTATATCCATATAAACACGATCAATGATCTTCTTACATGCTTAGTTTGTATGATTTTGTATTATGAAAAATGTATTTTTTCCATTATTTTTATTATTGGACTTTTATATCATATGAAAACAATTTTCTTTGGTGGTTTATTCATACCAAACATTCTCCCAAAAATGATTTAAAAAACAACGTAAAATCTAGAAATAATATACATTAGAAAAAATCATTATTGGAAAATAGGTTTTTCGAATACTTTTGAGTAATATAATAATCTAATTTATCCACTCAAAAACAATTTATTTTTTTAGTAACGGTTAAATTGAGTTCGTGGCACAATTTTACAGGAAAGACAGAAATCTGATTCAAGCTTAAAAGAGCAAACTTAAAACAACACCTATAGAAAATGGAGTTTTTTGGATTTCAGTCTGCAAATGAAGTACTTACTCTAAAAGTCTTACACTGAATAAGGGATAAAATTGGCAAAAGGTAAGCTTGTTTATATAACACATGGTTATCGTTAAACGGAAGAGACAAAATCTAATTCCAGATTAAGGGATTAAAACCCAAGTTTAGCCTCGGTCAAGTCCCAGATGGCGTTATATTAAGTAGTGTTGGCGAAAGGTAATTTATACCAGACTGAGTTAATTAGCAGTGAGAGCATGAGTCACCATTGCTGAACGTGATTTCTAAGCAGATTATTTGTAGTAAAGTAAGACAGTGTGTTAGCTAGCAGTTATGATGAAGAAGGCGAAAGTATGCAGCTGCAACTGGAGCGAGATCAACGCATAACTGCTGGATGGATGACCATCTTGTTTTATATTATTCTAAAAAGAGGCCACGTATACAATACAATCAATAAGGCTCTATTAACAGTAGAGTATAGAATAAGATATTGGTTAGGCTTGATGGTGAATACTTTTAAAAGTCAATACTATTTATTATTCGATGGGACACTAGTTGTATGTCACCTTGATTGTTCCAAAATTGAGTATACAGATAACCATGATCTGAAAATAGTTTTTTTTTATATAAAAAAAATCAACCTTTATCTTTTCCAATACACTCTTTTAGAAGTTCCATTGGATCGAATATTTTACACTCTGAAGTAAAAAATAAATAAAAATGATGAATTTGAAATAAAAATCCTGCATTATAAATAATTAATATTTTATACAGAGTCGACCCCAGAGCAAGGAAATAATTTATTACACTAAGGAGTCGACTGAAAATAATTGAGAATATTTTTAGGCGAGTTATATAATCTTAAAAATAATAGATTTTTTTTAAAAGTATTTCTTTATCAAGTGTACATAGTATTAACGTCTGGGTGGAGTTCAACAATTATATCACAAATATTGAGGAACTTACATTAAATAATTAAATAAATTTCTTTTTAACCTATAAATGTATATGGTGGAATAAGGGCGTATACTGAAATCGGCAGCTTCAATATAATCGAGTAAAATATTATACGTATTGTTAATATGATGAAGTATTGTCTTTGGTAACAGGTGAATTCCCGTAACAGGATATACATTTTTTTACACAGGTATATAGAGAATTATGAGTTTTTTCCAGGTCCATGAGAGAAAAAGGGCGTATCCCGTTATTCCCCATTTTACAAACAACCTCACACATATATTTGAGCTACAGCTAGCCGAAATAAATATGGTTGCCACTGTATGTGAGCTATTGTGAACTTTTAATTATAATTTATTAGTGTCCACTAAGCCATCGTTTATTTTTTAATAATGGCAAATATTTCAAACGTAAACTCGCGCGAAATACCATATGGACAATGTATGCGAGAATAGCGATCCAGATGTGCATTTCGCCAAAGGCATTGGGCGGGAATAAACCGATTTATTTCCATCTTAAATCATCGTCGGCCAAATATCAGATGCGTAAAAACGTGTGCATTGCATTGTGTAATTTATATGCAGAACCAGTGGCCAATTCAGAGATAATCCTTCTGTGGTGTCTGCTCTTCCAACATTGCAATGCTCAAATAATGGATTCCTCCACACGAATCTCGTTAGAATGATGGCAAACAAAAAAACGACAGTTCAATTAAATACTAGTATAGTAAACCTCATCCTCAGTATCAGTCAATTATAATTTATTTAAAATTATTAATAATAATTTAAAACCAGCGTGATAGATCAGGGGATAAGACGCGTGGCTACTAATACTGTGGTCATAGGTTCGAATCCCACTCAAATCAAGAATTTTTAAATTGATTTGATCGGTTATTACGACTGGGAGGGAATAATATTAATAAAATCCCGATCGATCGTCTTGATCCAGGTTTACTCTGATTTCCTGATTACTGATGATATTGGTGCGTAAGAATAGAGCTTGGTAGAATTGTTGTATACGCATACGTACCGCACGCACACACTCTCATTATACTATTATATTGATTACGGCCGAGTATTCTTTGGGAGTTATATTTTTAGACTAAGGGTTATTCAGAAAATCAAAGAAAATTTTAAGTTCTCATAAAAATGCGATCATTCGAACATATTAAATTACGGTGTGGCCAATAAGGATGTTTCGCGGAATATATCAATTCCAACAGATTCGACTCATATAATATCGGATGTTTTATTTTATCAGCATTTTTTATTATAATTTTTTCTTTGGCAGAGTGCAGAATTTAAATGAGCAAATTCGATACGGTTCGAGCAGTGGCGTCCGGTAGCACACGCCCCCATCTTGATAGTTAAATGTTTTTTTTAGTGTAACGATGAAGGCTAAAAGAAGAAGAAGAGTGCACAAGGAATCGACTCCAGACGGGTTCGTTCAATGATGTGATAAACAAAAAAAAAACACGTCGAAACCTCGTTGTTGCTACTTGTACAAAATGTGCATCAGACAACAACCGATTTTACATAAAATTATATTAAAATAAAATTGAGATCGCAACTCGTTCGTAAATATATTTTTAAATCTACACTTACCCCGATGACGAACAAAGTTAATTCTAGAACGATTGACTCACCTGAAAAATAATAAAGTAAATTATTAGCACTCATATTGCAATACAAAAGATACAAAATAATACATAATGGAAACTGATTCATCTTATCTTCCATATTACATATTTGAAATACACCTTTGTCACGATTTGTGGTGATGTGGTTTTTGTATGAAATTGAATCATTTTAATATTGTGAAGCATAGAATTGGAATAAACAAGCGGTTTTACCTTATGAAGACATAATGGATTCTCAATTCCAGAAATACTGAACAATGTATTATTATTTAAAAATAAAAGAAGACTTAAAGAAAATAATTTTTAATAATTGCTATTTATAACAATTGAATTGTTTAAGATACATATCGAACTGGTTTTTGTATATATTCATATAATATTAAATAGAATTAAATAATTGTGATAACTTCTAATAAAACCATACTTTGTAATAATAAAATACAATACATTTTATACGGGGAGATTGGCTTGAATTTTTTTATTAATGTATTTAACAAAAAAGACCAATACCAGTTAAATTTATAATATTATGTAGATAGACAATCTTAATAATCTAGTATTGAAATAAAAAAATGGTCATTATTTTTTCAATATTATAATTATATCTTTATTTAAATTTTGGATTTAATTGTTTAAATGTTTTGGTCATATCAATATTTTATATATATATCCGCCTCGAGGGGCTTTTGCAGAAGGATTTTTCAAAATTTTATTCACTGCCTGTGGGTGATCTTAACTATTACGGTTACACATGTTAGTATTTACCTTACAATCCAGGATATCAGAGATCGATCGGAATTTTATTAATATTATTCCCGATCTCCCAGTCATAATAACCGACCAAATCTATTTTTTTTTAAATTGACTCGAGTGGGATTTGAACCCATGACCACAATATTTGTAGCCACGCAATATGATCCCCTTAGTTATTACGCTGGTATAAATATTTAATTTATAATTTTCATACATAGATTCGATTTTAACATAAATGTAATTCTGTCAATCGTTATTACTGATTCGATACCTATTTAAATGAATCTCGATATTTCTCAGAAGAGTGATAACTGCACACGCCTTAGTCGGTTCTGATTTTGTAATAGTAAAGGGAATTACATTCCTGAGATGTGAATACAAGACAGGTGTGTATGAAGATGTGAACACCTGCCATCGTGTAATAATAATTACTAATGAAGAACTACACGTGAGACACAATCGTATCTCGGACGGTTTCTCATATTAAAATTTATTATTGAGAATAAAATATATGTAGATAAACGGTTTCATTCGGCGCGTATAGATACGATTGTTAGAGATAAAAAATAACGGTTGTGTTGGCAAAAAGTGAGTATTTGGCACAATGGCGATTCTGATATCGGCGATCAACAGATGGTTTGCTTTTTTACACGGCTAATTCTCCTATTCAACAGTAGCCGACATTATAAACCCATTTCACACATTCAAAGAGTCTTTACATTTCATTATATGTATGTACGATCATAATTCACGTCTTAATATTGTAAAGATGTAGTCAATTTGAAATAACGGCAAATTGAAATTTCTACTCGTTGAAAATTATGATTATTTAATAATGAGAAATAAGACGTTGGCGGTGAACCGAGACAATTTCCTCCATCATGATGAAATTACATATAAGAATATTAAAACATTAAAATTATATAGGTCTTACATAAAATAACAAATCGTCGGCTTTCGTTGCAGACTGTGTAACTCCAAAATATTTGATTTTAATACCATCGAGTCATCGGAATTTTTAATCTAAAATATAATTGTAACTTAGAACGATGCAAGTCCTGAACCGACATCAACTATATTAGAATACCACATAAGTGGATGTATAAATATCAAGATGGCGGACCAAGCAGATGAGTTTGATAGAGGTTACACCAATCATCTCACTCAGACTCATCTGCTTGGTCCGCCATATTGAAACTTATAAATTCAATTGTCTGAAATTCTTATCGTCGGTAACGCCTTAACACATTCTAGATCTTTGGACGCATTTTACAATAAAAAATTATGAAAAATATCATGCGCTTCCTAAAAATAAAAATCTCTTTTCTTCATACATATTATGAATGCATCTATTTTATACATTTTTCGATTATTTTCTATTACTCACGCGGGTCGTCTTCCAATCGAAGGTAGTATTTCGCATCCAAATACAAACTAAGTTGAATATCGAGGTTCTATTGTACTGAATATTTGCATGATATAAATAGATATCCAAAGATCAAGAAATCCCTCCATGTAGATATTTCAAATATATTATTAATTTCTTCTCATGATCTAAGATTTTCTAAAATGAGATGCACTTTTTCTTGTTATGTAATTAGGAGTTCATTACAACAAATTAAAGCCGTTTAATGTCGTGTTAAGTGAGATTGTAAACGAGATAATCCAGAACGATATGAGTGTGTCTGGTTAATGTAGTGAGGAGAATGTAAACATTGCTTATAGAACATCATTACACTTTAAGATGCGGGTGTTTGTCAAATTAACTTTACTATGACTCACAATAATAACTATAATATCCCAACAGCCGTGGGTTGTTCACTAATACACGGCAATCACAGAATTGCTACAAAATAAATCGACGATATTTATTAAATATTGCACATTTTTTAATATAGAAATATCAAAGCAGAACAAGCATTTAATAATACACGTACATTTCGTAATTATACCATAAATGAGGGTAAATAACTAAAATATGTTAAATACGGGTTATTAATAATACATAAAAAAACATCACAATCAATTCTGGGGGGAAGACTTTTAAATAAATGATTATACCAATATGGGTTGTCAACAAATAATAGGATAATTTTGGTATACTTAAGAAAAAATAATATTTTGTGCAGATATGATGATATTAAAATTAACAAGACAAGCAAAAATGGGAACTTGTGATTAAAAAAAATCTAGTAAATAGGTAATAATTATATACACATAAAGTAATGATAAATTAAGTATAATTTGACTTTGGAATCAAAATGCACATACCGCATGTAATTTTTTTTTAAATAATAAACTTAATAAGTAACTATGTGTCTAGACTAATATTGTTAAAAAATAACGCGTCTACCGGTTACGAATTATGGAGCAATTCAAAGTCCCTACCTTGAACTTCTTAGGGAATCTCGTAGTTTCGATTTATTCTAACAATATCCATGAACATATACCATTAAATAATAATAGTTTACTATCGAGTCATCATATAACTGTATTTATTTTTTAATAATATATACATATTGTCACGATGGCGTGACAATGTGGCACATCAGTTTGTAGTAATTACACTTTAATTAACTTGCGCATAGGACCATGACATGTTTAAATTCATATCAAATATATTATCTAGTTTATTATTAAAATCAGCCATGGTAGAGTTTCCCTGTAAAAAAAACACATTGTTTGTTTATTGAACGATCTATAACTAATGCGAAGCGCCTTTAAAGAGATTGTTTATACTGTTTTACTTTGATCTTCCGCATAGTGTGAGATATAATTTTTGGTTGTTGAAATGTCAATGTGATCTTATTTGGTTATTGTTAAAAATATACGCGTTCCATATTGCGGCCTTGAATCTTAAAATATAATCTTGTATGATATTATTGCATAATAATCGAAAGTGATAAAGAAGTAGTCGGTGGTAAGTCTAGACTTGCCAGAATCGATTTCGCCGGTTATGAACCCCGAAGAGCTGGCGTAGAGGGCACGGACCCCTTCAACTATTATTAAGTCTTGGAAAGTGAACAATCGGTAGCGACAAATTTCACTAAAAGCCAATCAATTACCCATCACAATGTGCTGGCCTTCGCATTCCAGTGATAAAACACGTCTCTGGGCTATTTTAATAAGGCGCAGTGTTTACATGAAGCTGAGATGGAAAATAAACAGAGGCGTTGCGGGGGGCGCCAACAACAGGGACCGCATTCATTTGTAAAAAAAAAATATATAATTAAATCGGCTATTATCATCAAATCAAATAGTATAAAACAATAAAAAATACTATAAACCACACGGAACCTTTCTGAATATAAATAATATTATAACCATAGCTAAGGTTGGTTGTAGGTGTAATATCGGGTTAACAACAATTGAAAACAATATTTGTTCTGATCATTACCAATTTAATAGCCCAAAGGTTTAATTTGATAAATGATCAATATTTTTTATTATTATAATTATATCTATAATTGTTGAACGAGCGTGTATGTTGTATGTCTGTCTGAACAGATCATAAGCCATCAACCATCAGTGTTCCCAGATGGAAGAATAATATTTTATATAATTATTTTACAACAATTGATAGATAACTAAAATCTCGAAACAGGTATTTTAATGATAATAATATTAAATTAATTTAAAAATAATATCAGAGATATTTAATAATGCATAATAAATGACAATTTTCAATTTATTGGGAGAATCGCTATATTTTATATTTTGTGATAAATGTTGTGATATTCTGCAAAACTCAAAATAGAACCTTCCTATTAAAAAGACAAACAGAACATAAAAAACATTAACAAATTGATATTGTCAATTAAAATTACCCTCTTTTTCATATGCTCGTGAAAGCTTTTTGACAAACAATTTAAGAAACTAACATTATATTAACAATATAAACAAATATTAAAAAAAGAGAAATATATCAAATATTGAACACAATTTATGATATTTAAATGATGAACAATCGATGGGTTAGTAACAAAAAATCCTAGTTAAATATGCTGTATTTCATCGATATTATGCAAAAATGTGTGGCATATACGTGTACATTATTTTAAAGTCACATGTTTATGTTAAAATATTTATAAAAACACTAATATTTAAAACATACTTCTAAAACCACTGTCAATTTTTAGAACCACCTATATTTTATGTTAACTAGCGGCTAGATTTTTTTTTCTACTTTTTATTCGATCAAGAATAATATTCTCGATCAAGCATTATTGACTTTGCACCCTGTATTTAAAATTAAATTATAATTTATCCGTTATGGGCGAATATATTGAATAATATAATCAATGAAGTGTGTTTATTAGAGTTTTGAATAAAATAAATTCTGTATGTTGTTAAAAAAATGACATTTGTGCATAGTTTCAATAATATTATATTTTATTATAAGGTATCTTAGCCACTTACCAATTAAAATGTTTGTATGATCACATTAGTAAAGTGAGTGTAATATAAACCATACAGGCTAATTGATTACCTTGAAGACGGTGTTATCTGTCAACCCTGGCCGAAGAAATGTATGTACACCGATATCGCTTATTGATACAAAACACACTCGAGTGTCAGAGCATTTTTCCAGCTTCGGAAGTTTGTTTTGGTAAATACAGAGTATCCTATCGAAATCTATATTGGACGACTAGACTAAACGATAAGCCCTAAAAGAGTAAATAACAGACCTAAAGTCAAACAAGAGAGTATCGTGCCGAGACAAATATTTGAAAGGTTCGATTGATTTAAGAGACACTCGTCCTCCGAATATTTATAAATATGTACATATTGCCTAATAATACTTTTTTCTTGTCTTAAATAGCCCTAATTCTCAATCTAAGACTTAAATAATTTATAATAGTTTAATTGCTTTTGAACCCCTCATAAATATTATATTTGAAACATATAATATAAGGTTCATTTATTTTATTTGTAGATTAAATGTAAAATTTTACACACATGAACAGAGCTAATGTAAAATACCGCAAATAGCTGTGATATTGTGTGTACGATTACATATATCATATTTTTGGGGCACGGTCAATTGCGGCCTTTGGTGAGTAATATTACCTTTGAGAATTCTGATATTTACTGTAAAAATAAAAGAAATGAAGGATAGATTGTTTCAAGCAATAACCTATTATTTGTCACACAGTTGTATAAAATACACAATGAATAATGTTTTACTATTTATTAATACTTTATACATAAACGTCGAAAATTACATTTACACATCACGTTGAGTGCACAGGGGCTGGGTTGAATAAGGGCTGATAACGAGATACGCCCTTTTCTTTTAAAATGGCATGTATAAATAAATTCAAAATTCTCTATTGATCTGTGAAAATAAAAACTTTTGGATGTCATCGTAAAGTAATGGATTCCCAAACATAAGTCACCGTAAATACGATAGTAGAGTTACTTAGCTACACTTATGATCGGTTTTTTGTTAGTTAATGCCTCGTCTGAGCCTCAGGCGAGGCACTAATTAACAAAAATTCGATCAAAAGTATAGCAAAGCAACTCTATTACCGTCATTACGGTGTACGTTTACTGAGAATCCCAAGCTTTAGGACACCACCAATATATTAGGCCAGACTACCGGATTTATAAATATCAAGATGACGGACCAAGTCTGGGTAAGACAATGATTAAGGCCTTCTGATATTGTTGGTGTCGATCAAACACATTCAATACCATCAAATAATTAGTACTTTGTCTGCGCTTGTCCGCTATCGAATTAAAAAGATCACAACAAGTGAATATTTCCCAAGCTTTAGATATCTTTTGACTCGATTATTTAAGAATCCTTAACAATTGTATCTTTCATTTGCAGTAAATTTTATTATAGAATATATTTTTACCAAAAAAAGTATTGTTTACAGTGATGACCCCCGACAAATACAGTGACTAGCCAATGCTGAAAAACACATAAAATCAGTCAATTAATGTATCGTCACGGTCGTAACAAAGGGACAACGCCCCCGTCTGACCATGCATGCACCCCAAATCCTCCCCCACGTACCGACCATCCCTCTGCCGTCCGACTAAAATTATACAGACGTTCCTCCGCAAAATCTAATAAGCCATATTGGTGTTATTTATACACATCGACTAAATTGTAAGAGAATGTGCTTGGATGCGAATCTCATCGAAGTTCGAAGGATCTTATCGCAATAAATATGCAAATGAGGTGGATGTCGTCTGATAATATTAAAGTGTTGTGAGTGAGGAAGGTCATACAAGATGTCGGTGTCTTCTGAAACCAAAACGAAGGACATCAACTCGATGGGCTCCTTCATACGAGAGATCAAAGAATTTAAAGATCGTATCGCATACCAGTTCATTATTTTATCCGATAGAAGAGAAATCATTATAATTGCATACATTTCAGTTCTAACAATCGAGAATATCTGAATATAACATTTTATATTAGCATGAGAATGCACTTGATATTATAAATAAAATAAAGTATTAATATAATGCAACCAAATTATTAATATAATCATTAAAATTTTGGATATCCAGTATATTAAAAATATTAATAGTGCTTTTGGGCCACCATATTGAAATCAACTGTTAAATAGTTTTTTTTTGCATATACATATGTATTTGCGACACTCTACCACTTTTATAATATTCTCAGTTAGTTCAAGTCCACCCTGTATATTTTTTTTGTTCATGTTTGAGTAAGTTTCAAATTTTATACAGGCGCATACTGGATCAATTTCTCTAAATTATTATCAGAAGCACAAATAAAGCCTTGTCTCGCATACAAACATTTGATTCAAAAAGTATACGCTCCACTACAATGTTACTTTATTTGTAGCATTGCACACGTGCACAAAATTTATTTACCGCAAATGATTGTGATTGGTAATGCAGTGGAATCTAAAATGGCGAGTTTTTCAAAAAAATATTCTTTATTCGAATTCACAAAATAATTTCAGATTTATTGGTTGTTTTAATTAGCAATTTTATGATATATTTCAGGTCGATATGTATTATCATTTTTACATTAGAATGAAAAAGGTTCACTTTGAAAAAGGTTCACTTTGAAAATGGAACATAGAAACCTGTATAGAGGGTAAAACTCATAGATATAAACATAAGATATCGTATGAGTGGATAAATGCGTGTTTAGTTCAAGTGGATCAAGTGGCCAAAAACTTGAGTTACCTGGCAAACATTATACTGTAAACATGTCTCTTCATATCTTCAGTTATATTTCACAGTAAAATGGGTAAATGCATTGTTACTACATGTCATATGGACTGAAATAGATCTAGGCTTAGTTTTTACCAAAGAATACTTCTTTAACATGTTTCAAATATTCTTGGGTTTTAATCGCCAAATAATCGTCACAACCACTTTCAGGAGCCACTAGGAAACATGTTGAGTGAGGGAGACACACTTATGCCTTTATGGAATAGGAGAGAAGAGTGCAACAATACACGGGTTTACACGAATTATTTATATCGCCTTGCTTCAGCGTATAATATCGTAAGTGCAAAAAAAAAATATGTTTGCTATTAAGTCTTTATGGAACTGAGCCACATATTCAATCTGGTAACACTGCCTGTCGCGTTTAATTATTATTTATAAAATATAACAATTTACGATTAAATACCTTCTATTGACAGAGACATGAAATCTACATTAGTTGCCGGTCAAATAGGACTATTTTACTATTTCGAAAAAGTCCCACTTAAAAGGTTAAATAATGATTGAAAATCAACATTTTTTGACGTTTCATACATGCAATATGTGGCTCAGTTATGCGATAAAAAGGCGATATGGCACTTATGTCTTAAGTTAGTTGAATGAATATTATGATAATATTTACATATAAATAAGTATTCGGTGGTATAATAATAATGATGATGATATCTGATTTGGTGTACACGGGTCATGATTATTGTACAAAGAGTAATACATGCCCACACGTACACCGGATTGTCGACTACCAAATCAACACTGTACGGATGCGAACCAGCCACACTACCTACATACATTAACGCTGGTAACCAACCGGCTACTTGCTCTTCTAAATAATATCGTGATAAATAATAACCGCAATAATACTCACCAGCCCTGTAACGCCAGACGGGGCGTGGGTGCACTAGGGTTGCCGCTAAATATATTTTTATTATCAAATATAATAAATTACATACATTCATAACCGGTAGACGCGCTTTTTAACATTCATTACTAAATGCATATTTTATTTAAAATTATGTATTAAGATGGTTAAGTAAATGATTCCCAGGTATACGTCACCGTAAATACGATAGTAGAGTTACTTAACTACACTTTTATGATCGGTTTTTGTTAGTTAATGGCGAGGCACTAATTAACAAAAAAAACTGAGCAAAACTACAGCAAAGCACGCCTAGGAATCCAAAGCTTTACTATGATTTTAAATAATTATTGATTGCCGAAGAATTATTATATATCGCGTCAGTTTAATGTTTGATACAATAATATAATTACCTAATCTTTTATTGCAGAAGTGAATTTTTAATGTAGATTTTCAATTGTTTATCTTTATATTACAGGGACATTATATTGTCTAATGAAATTGAAATTCACCCTATTTCATTACATTCAAAGGGGGTGAATTCGAAGTGAAAATCCTGTATTTCTTAAAATTATTACAATATTTTTAAATATACATATTTAGAACACTTATTCAGGGTGGACCTAAACTGAGAATATTTTTAGTATGTGGTAGTGTATCGCAAAAGTGAAAAAAATAATAAAATATTTTTTTTATTATTATATAAAAATTAAATTCGTGCTTTTGGAATCGAGTTTGGGCCGCTATTATGGAATCAGCTGTTTCTGTGAAGTACGCAGTAGTGAAGTGGCGTGTGTATTGTGTCTGTTAAATACGTAATATGTTTTTTTTGCTTTTATTTGGAATGCTCTACCACAACCCTAAAATATTATCAGTTAGTTGTCCACGATGGATATTTTTTGCTCCTGTATGAGTAAATTTTAAAATTTATACAGGCGCATACTTGATCATTTTCTCTCAATCAACATAAGCAGCATAATGAAAAAGTCTTCATTATCACCTTGCATTATCTCACATACAAAAAAATATTTCCATTACATTGTTAATTTTAATACTTGTTCCTCTATGTATTTAATGTGTATTTAATTTTTTTATTATTTTATTATTATCTTTTGAAAGGGGACAAACAAAGCGTATTCAAGAATAACTTCACACAATGATTGTATATATTTTTTAATGTATTTTAATATAATTAATAACAGTGTCTATCAATCAGATGCATTTTAATTGTTACGTCAGTGGTCTATATGATTTGCATAGGAATGCGCCAATGTCCATGAAGGACAAATTCCACAACATGGACATCTTGAATACTAAACGCATAAACAAAGACGGTTAAAATATTGCCATTATGCCATATCAATCAACCATGAATTAATGAAAGTAAAATTTATACGTGACATTACATTCTAAAGGAAAGAAGTGCACAAAAAATGCTTAGAATATTATTTTTTTCTGTTATTATTTAATAAATTCAATGGGTCAGTGGTCCAAAATAAATTATCTTCAAAAAATCATTTTTGAGTTAAGTTTTACTCGATATTATCGATAAGACAAGTTTTATCTAAGTTTGAAATTAATCTTCAACATTGAATATTATTAATTATGTATTTAACAGGCACAATTGATTCCATGATAGGGGCCCAAACTAGATTCCCAAAACACTATTATTATTTTAATCAATAATAAAAAAAAAATATCCTTGTGATTGTGGGAGGGACCACCCCCTAAATATTTTCAATTAATTAAAGTCCACCCTGATACATATATATTTATTTTACATATAAATACATAATTACTACATCATACTGCAGTACCACTACAGCATTACGGGGATCCCAAGTCGCCGTGATGATAATACAGCACTCGTCAGTTGGAAAAATGACAAATTCCAAAAAAAAAGAAGAAAACATAAAAAAAGAGGAACAATGTAAAAATATTTTAATGGGATAAAAATAAAAATTTGTGCACGCTCTCCATAAACATAGAGAGGGACAGATTGAACAGGTCATTTATCTGTCCCTCTGACAGACCATGACCTGTATATATATATTCAGTAATTTTGGTACATCCCTGATGATGATTGGGTGGGGTGTTTGATGAGTGCAAATGATCATGTACACAAAGTTTCCATTTAAATTTGGCCGGATGTTCCGAATATAAAGGGACATTCTCGTCCAGACACATGCACGTACTGTTTATCTGTACAACGCATGAAATTAACAAATTTTTGTTAATCGACCACATGTGCTGATTACATTAATATGAGGATGATCCATTGTCCTTAAATACAGTTCGATTGCGGTGAAGAAATTGGGTCATCCGATTTCGGAGAAACACATATGCGGCTCACATCCATCACGGACCATAACACTTATTGATAATATCTATCTGGTTAATATCATTCACGTTTATTTTATTAATATCTGCTTTGTGTGTGTCAAATAGTGCGAATCTTGACCTATTTATTATTATGAATCACTAATTCATTAAAAAAAATCATTGTTATCCAAAGTACGTGACTACCGAGTTTATTATTTATTTATATACGATTTTTCAAAAAACCGTAATAATTGTCATCCTATCCGAGTAAAGTAAGCTTATATATAAAAGTAGAAATATATATTTGGGAATACGAATTTTTCATTGTATTTTCGGGAAAGCTTATCATTTTAAAAACGTACAAATAAATGCTTACCTTAGATTTTAATGCGAATTTAATCTGCAATCTCTTACGTATGTCAAACTTTAAACACGTATATAGACGGCCTAATTTACCGCAAATGGCTGTGATTAATTTTTAAAATATATACGATTGTCTTTTTTTACAAATTTTGGTTGTATAGACACAACATGTTAATTAATTGTCTGTCGGTGATCTTAAACATTATTAGTTACACAGGTAACCCACTTAATAATCAGTTTTTACATTACAATACAGGAAATCAGAGTAAACCGGTATCAAAACAATCGATCGGGATTTTATCAATATTTTTACCGATTTCCTATTCGTAATAGCCGTTTAAATCATTTTGGGATTTGAACCAATGACCTCAGTATTTGTAGCCATGCTCCTTATCCCTGAGCTATTACCATGGTTGATATTACTAGCACTAAATATTAAACAATGACTCGAGAGTTGTGTAGCTAACTCTTTGAATAAACCAGCCTTGTAGTGTAGTGTTAAATATCCTCGTAAAAAAAATTGTTCTTCATTATTTGAACTAGTTAAAAAAACATTACTTAAAATATATATTATTCTAATTCAATTTGAAAAAAACGCACTAGCTACTCTTTGTACCTTACGTTTATAGACCAAATTTCAGACTTAGAGATACGTACAGAAGAAAATTAGGACACCGCAAACGGCTGTGCTTGGTCATATCGTAACATAAGATCAATTAATTGGTTTATATTATAGTGATTGCACAAAAAATGCAGCACTTGCTGACATTTGACTCTCGAGTTAGTTAACAGAATTCTATGAAATACTTATACTAAGAAATTTTTTTTTCACAGTAAAATTAAACGGAGATAATTTTTTGACAAAGAAAAAAGTCTTTCACGTTAATTTTTAATTTCCCCTGAATATTAATCATTTAATATCATTGCGGTTTAAACGGATTTGGTATTTGTGGTTGACTTACGAAGAATTGAAACAAAGAATAAAACGGGTTCAAAGAAAATGGATGACCTTTAAATGTACAAAATAATGCATTAGGACTTAACAGCGAGCATTCTTAGAATAGTACAAAATGTGCACGGCAACTAAAATATAAAACCATACAAAGACACAATTCCAATTAAGACAAAATAAAAAAAAAAATACTCCCGATTTAATATTTTACTAAACTATCCAAAGAATAATGTAACACAGACAAAAACATCGATCAGACAGACGAGAAGGCGTTGAACTCGATACCGTGAAAATTACACTGCATTTTCTTCAACCATAAACGATCTGCATTTAATAAAATTAAAAAGCTAAACAATTCTATAAGAATCGGCTTATTTCCAGAAATCGTTACCAGAAATTTTTGTTCAGAAGAAAAAAAATATTCCTCATAATTGTATAATTCTAAGAAAGGCTTTGTATATGTAGAATCAATATAATAATGTACTGAGAGTGTGTGCGTGCGGTGCGTATGCGTGTATACTAATACACAAGCTCTAGTCTATCCCTACACGCACCAATACTATCAACTCTAGTACGACTCACTAACATTAAATACGATCCTTAGATATATAAAATTAACTAAATACATTCTGCTCTTCCAATATTTGTAGACCAAAGTTAAACTTAATGCTTAGTTTAGCAACGGTAATAATTGGTCACACCGCACTACTATAATATCACGTGTTATAAAATTTGTAAGTTGTAATATTTATAATAAAAATATCGTAAATACATTTAATTTTCCTCTTTTCCAAAGAAGATGTATGGTTTTCTGCTTTTACTTGATTTAATTTGTTTTCTTTTTACGCCCTCATTCAATAGTGTAATGAGAGAGTGTGCATATAAGAATAGAGCTGGTGTACAACAATACTACCAAGATCTATTCGTACACGCTCAGTCACTCATTATACTATTATGTTGAATACGACCGTTAGTCTCTAAGACAGAAAATAATGCGATTTTAAAAAGAACAATTGAACATTATTTTTTTTTCAAATATGATTTAATTATCGTCATCAAATTTAATTGCATTATTCTAATTTACACATTGGATTGTCGTATATTTTTATGAATGGCATAAATATGACGAGGACAATGGGTTAACTAAAAACGATTGGTTGATTGGTAATTGTGTCAGACAACAAAAATAATTTATGAAAAGTTTACGGTACGGTGCATTCGTATTCAATTCACACAAAATAACCGTACGTCATAAAAGTATGTATGTATGTACTTACGGTGTCCAAAAACAATAGTACTTAGATATTATGTAAAACGAGGAGAACTCACCTGAAACAATAAAAATAAAGTAGCAATCAGTAACATTGTCTAGTGCTAGGTGGTAGGGCCGTAAAGCAACTACTACTATAGTCTCAAACAATGGTTAAAGGATAATGATAATTAATAACAATTTCCGTTTTACATTTCGACATGAATATAAAACACGTTTGTGGGGTTTGTAAACAAGAGATTGGAATGTTTAATAATCGAGGTGTGATATTAAAAAAAAAATATTTTGTATATGTAAACCAATAAAGGTGGGATCCTTGGGGATTATTCTTAGTTTCATTGGTGATTTACAAACGGCTGTGATTGTTCACACCGCAAACCTATAATTATATTACGGAAGGTAGCATCATGGCCATTTGAATTAGTTTAACTCAATAATAATACAAGGATTTACGAATTTAACTATTACAGTTACAAAGTTTATCGACAGGGTGGCTCTGCCCGATATAATAATAGCCTCAATATACACTTTACAGTCATAATAATCGGAGTAAACTATGATCCTAATTTTATTAAAATTATTTCCAATCTCTATAGCCAAGAGATCGAATCATTTTTTTTTATTCTAGCAGGATTTGAACAGTATTTGTAGCTATTAATAATTGTATATCAGCAAATATTCTTATGAATTGGCATAAAATATTTCGTAGGAAAACACGAACCAGTAGTCGATATGTAAATAAACAAAAATTCAATATCGGACAATGTTTAGATTTTGTAAATATTTTCTCTTTCAAATGAAAATAAAATCTATTCAAATATTTTTAAATAACACCTGTCAGTTGAATTAAATTGGGGAAGGACGCAATTATGTCTTATTAATAATTTCTATCAATAGAGGAACAATTAAAGAAAAACTTATAGTCCGTTCACTGTGACTAGCGACAAACAAAAACACATTTTGATAAAACTGTAAATAAATCACAGAACGTGAATCTGAGTTATATTGAATTAGCTTTATCTTTTAATCGAGTATAAGTAAAATTATGTTTATACGTAAAATTAACGAGTGCCTTGGTACGTAGATGCGTTTTGTTTGTCGCAGTTTGGTTACAGCGAATGGACTATAAGGTGTGGTTAAATATGTTAAAATAAACGGCGATTCTGATCTTTTGATGTTAATATGTGAAAATCTCCTAAAAGTCGGCACATGTGTATGTTAAATGTGTGTTGTGTGTTGTGTGAAATTCTAACTGGCATTATTTAACGGTGGTGCACAAGAATGACCGTGCAATTACATTACTGCTTTGTCTTAATTGCATCTAAACTATTTTCGGTATTTCACCTACATTTACAATTTAGAAAGCGAGTAACAATACAATATTGCAACGAGTTGTCACCGTAAACTAATGATTCGAGATATTTTTTTCATTTACTAGATGTGATTGATGTTAATTTAGGTTTATATGTCAGTTGAATCTTCTTACCTCTAATAAACATATCAGTGAAATTTAAAAAAATAATAGTAATATTTAATGAAATTGGATCATATTTGTTTAGTTCTTATTATTATACAGGGTGGACTTGAATTAACCGAGAATATATTAAAGGGTGGTAGGGTATTGAAAATACAAATGAAAAAAATATATTATTAAATACAATAAACACGCAACAGTCACTACCGAGTACTTCACAGAAACAGCTGATATTGTGGCCCAAACTCAAAATAAAAGCACTATTAATATTTTTTTAATATATTTTTTCACTTATTCTTGCCATACCACCCCTCAAAATATTCTCACTTAATTCAAGTTTACACTGTATGTATTTTTTTTTTAACTTTTAAAAATAAGAGATATTTTTAATTAAAGATTTTATCCGCAAATAATAGATCAAAGATTTCAATTGTTCACTTATGTTAACCTAGCCTTACAAACATTAATTTAATTCTAAACATTAATTAATTAATTTAATTCTTGTAATACCGGGTTAAAAATTCAAACCCATTTTTTTGCAATTCCATTAGCTATGATAATAATTCTAAATAAAATCGGCAGTTCCGAAAAAAAGACAATATTTTTGCAATACTCTCTTTCCCCTTAAAATATTCTCACTTGTTAAAAGTGGACCACTATTTGATACACAAATTATTTGAGGCGAGACATAATATTACAAAATCAATTGAATAAGATATGAAACAACGATGAGAATATCCTTGTATTTGTTTTGTGTGAGAGAATATTATTTTTATATATTCAGTGTTATGCATGGGAGTTATTTCGGGATGCATAACCCTTTGAAAAAACTTCAGCACCCTCCGTACAAACTTTTTCAATATACATATCCAGTTTATTATCCAGGGGCAAAGGTGAAAAAAAAAAATATATATATATATATAAATTGACAATTTATTTGTTCTAAGACCATTGAAGAATCCGAGGTTAGACAAACTTTACTCAACAAGACTGGGTTAAGGGCGGCGTTAAATTATTTGTAATTCAATCGAAAGTGTAAGCAAGCAATTGGTGTTTTAAATGTTTAAATAGTGCGTCGTAATTCAGGAGTCACCTTGCACATTCAACGTGACTAGAATAATAAAATAAGATTTTCTTATTTGAGAATTCCAATCACAGAACGAGATCATGCAAGCAATAATATTTCAAAGGAATATTATTGCTTCCAGGTGTTTGAACGACTGATAATGCTCGTTAAACCATGAGAAAGAATGTTTACAAGACAATATTAAGCATTTATAGGGAATGATCGATAAATTAACATAAAGGCCCATTCAAATCTAGCCGATACCACCGATATATTAGCAGGCCATGCAACTGGATGTATAAATATCAAGATGGGGGACCAAATCGACGAGTCTTAGTGAGATGAATCTCATAGTTTAAGCGTGATCTCAATAGAGGTGTACATGTATTCCCAGGCATACGTCACCGTAAACGTTGCAAATACGATAGTAGAGTTACTTAACTACACGTATGATCGATTTTTTGTTAGTTAATGCCTCGGGCGAGGCACTAATTAACAAAAAAAACTAAAGTACAGCAAGGCAACTCTATTACCGTCTTTACGGCGACGCACAACTAGGAATCCCAAGCTTAATCCGTTCGAAAAATATGTTCATTAACTGATTTACTATAAATATCTATGGAGATTAGATTAATAAGTTTTGGAGACCCTGAAAATAAAACTGATAATTGACATTTATCAGTTTTAATTTCAGGATTGATAATTGACATTTATTTTTAAGGGTTCGGTAAAGCTACTGTCCAGTGTTTTTTTGTAGCCTTAAAAATAACAATAACCGAGTCTAAACGACGGACAAAAAAGATGATAAATATCAAGTTTGACAGAAGCAATACTAATTGTCTCACCCAGACCCATATGCTTGGGCCGTCATATTGATATTTATACATACATACATCCAGTTGTATGGCACTCTCAAGTCTGTGGAATGTATTACATGGTCCATAATCGTCCATGAAACTATTACCTAAAAACGAGAGTAGTTAAACTGATTACAAATAATGATTTAATTTGTAAATGTATGCGGGGTTCAGGGATAAAAAAACGCATTTATGAATAACAATATCATGGGAAAGTGGATCCGAGTTGATATATGATTAATGTTCTTGTAGCCAATAATAAAAATCGATTGTGATCGATTAACAAAATAAATATAATTTCATATGAAGCGGTGAGGGTTCATGCGGGTGCACCAATTGCCTTTGAAGGGGCACACCGATATTATTCTACCATAACTGAAAGGGGGACGGTTATAATTCTACCGTGTAAATCGAGTATGAGGGGGCGTTTTAGGTTTTTGATAGCCCTCAACACCGAGTCTATTTGGAAAAGTTCAATTTTGTAATTTACGGGGGAAACTCGAGTATGCCAATATTTGTCCTCAGACCAACTGAGGATAATTAAAGTGTTTAATAAATCCCCTTTTCAGGGCTATGCATGACTTAATTGGAGGCATACAATGACGAACTACTACCAACTTTGGCATAGCTGTACTTTGAATGCTAATTAATATAAGAACAATGAAGATTAAAACCATTGATGGATAAGCATACACATTATAGGAAGATTATACAAACTACACATATACGGTTATAATAGAATTACCCCTTTGTATTGAACTTAAATTATAAGGCAGTGTAAATAAATTATCAAAATACATCATGCATATTTAAAAATCGATCAAAAACCACCTGACTGTACATATTTTGCTTTAATTAGTAAAATAGATTTCCTAGCGAGGGGGTGATGTTTTTTTTCCAAATATAATAAAATATTAGATTAGAGAACGAGCTACAAATATAATAAAAAATAGTCATCCATCACTACGTTTTAAACTAAAAAACTGTGGGGGAGAAAAATAAGTTTAGTATTTTACATATAAATGCATCCTTTGTGTTTTTTTTAAAGCTAGGGGTTTTTGAACAATTATTATTTCGTAATTTAAATAGGAAACCCGATTATAACATTTAATACACTGAATTTAATCTTGAAGTGAATTATTGTCTACTGCACCCATATTACCTTAGTGGTAAGAACACTTGGCCGGTATCCGAAAGACGCGGGTTCAATTGCTGCACCGCAAAATGTGTTTTTTTTTTCAGATTATGTCAATTTAATACATTTATCTTCAGTTTACTTAAAGTTTTTATTAATATTAGGTTTAATTTGTTCATTACAGACGCCGACAGGGCGGCTATTCCCCAAATTAAAATGCCGTATTCATTAAACAATATGTAAACTGACTCTTGAGTCATTGGTTCGTTTTGGTGAAATAAATTAGTTTGTACAATAATTATTAGTATTGCAGTGAAGAAGTGACTTATATTAAACCTGAATCGAGACGATATTATTCCATAACCTGATATATTTTTTTAATTTGAGCAGGAGTCGAACCCGCCACAACAGTTTGGTAACCATACGCCTATTCCCTTAGTGTTACTTATTAAGTTTGCAGCTAACTCCTATCCCTAGACGTTACATTCTCATTAAAAATATTACATCATCATACATTTACTTGATTCAATATGATAAAGTGATGAAATTCCATTAGAATAAAAATATGCAGCGTGGCTGGTATATGGGGGTGTTTTTTTTTCAATTGAAACTTTTGCCTGACCGAGGGTGAGTCAACCATAGTCAGTCAGGGGCACAACCACCACATAAACTCGTGTACATGATCTGTATGGGTGTGGGTGGTTAGTTGGTATTCAAAGAGTATATTTTATAAGTCCCTAGCAGTCTATTACTCACATTTCCGCGCCAAGTTTAATGCCCTCGCTGCATGATACGAATTACTTTCGCAAATCGTCAAACATTACAACTAAAAAAATCTTTTTCGCTTTATTGCACACGAGGGGATGTGATCGTTAAGTTTTGCGCTACATATTAAATTTACATACGTATAGCTGTCTGACTAAAGTATCGTATTCAAAAGTTATCTGTATCAACCGAGGGTAAATAACTGGAAAATAATATGTATCCGCTTCAAGAGATGAATAAACATGGCAAATTGAAAATCTCACACATGCAAATAAACAACGATAACATACAAAACATAATCATGAATCGAATTCACGCAAGATAGAAATTTGATATATAATATCCACAGATTATACAGGATAAGGTTATATGAGTGTTCTAGAATCAAAAGCAGGAATTTGCATATTTTTTTTCAAAATAAAGATAATATAAAACTTGAACAAAAATCCACAAACTATAATATCATTAACTATATACGCTTTGAGGCTATTATCAAAAATATTTAAAAAAAAATGAATAAAAAGCTTTTGATTCCAAAAAATATAGAATAGCAAATGGGGGTAAAAGGTCACTAAATTCATTGGCACGTGTGAGGCGTCGGAAACCAGAGGGACAAACTCAACAAAATGACACATTTTTTTAATACATTTGTTCTTTAAATGGATCAATGTGTTACGGTTAAAAATCAATGGCGAATAATGTTAAATAAAAACATTGCTACTATGTGCATTTAAAGCTAATTTTAATTGAAAAAAATGATACGACTACTTGAGTTCGCCCCTCTAAATTTCGACACCTCATTAAGTTGTAATTTTTCCCCCATATATTATAATGATTATTATATTTAATAAAGAAATTGTAAAACTAACTCATTAAGATGTTTTAGTCGAAGCATTCTATAGATAATGTTGTAGTAATGTATCAGAATCTTAATTTCAGTAACCTTGAATTGTTATTTGGCATGTTAAATAAAATGTAATAGAACACTTGAGAAATCAAGACATTTGAGATGCAATAATAAAGAGATCGCAATTCATATTCTGTATTTGACATGAGGAGCGATCAACAAATTAAGAATAATGTGAGATAGATAGGGACTAATGGAGACGCCTACGACCTAGTCATTAATGGGATAATGCTAACTAACTAATAAATTTGGCGTGAAGTCGTAAAGACCTACGACAATGAGAAAATCAGGAGATATATCGACAGTATTGCAAAAAGGATATTGTCAAGTTTAAAAGGAAACATATGTTAGGGGCGGCTTGGTGGGCGGGTCGAAGCGACGCCTGGGCGGGGGCGCCATTATTGATCGGGCGGCGAGCGTCGCCACTGCAACAGGCTTCCCCATGAATCATGGAACACGACATCACTATACAAATATTATCTGGGGCGCAACAGCTCTACGTGAGCCACACATCAAATAATTATTATTTGTGGGACTAACAAGCTCATTCAATCAACTTAAATCGAGACATAAAATATTCAATTTAATTATCGATTAACTCCTAGGGTCAGTTTCCTCAAGTCGTGTTAAATCGTGTGCTACGTGGCAAGAGATTGTACAAATCTCGTGTCATATACAAATATTCCGTATCTTGAAGGCGTGGCAAAGCTATAGCCGAGCGGTTCCGATGTGTGTATCGGAAGCATTCAAGAGAACTTGGATACAGGCGACTCGTGTCGAAACGACGCGTTCGGCTCGAAACTGGAATAGAGGGTAAAACACGAGATTTAGATATATCACCTGGATATCGGCGAGCTGGATTTTGACAGCTGTTAGTTCGAGCTAAATCTTGAAGAAACGCATTTGGCGCGTAAATCGTCGAGTGACACGAGCTCGAGATTTAACACAACTTGAAGAAACCTAGCCGGTTAATTCAACACGTGAATTAAACCAGGCCCTAAAGTAATTCATTCCTAGACGTATGTCGCGGTAAACGTACATCGAAAAAAGGATAGTAGAGTTACTTAGCTACACTTATGATCGGTTCTTTGTTAGTTAATGCCTCGTCTGAACCTCGGGCGAGCACTAATTAACAAAAAAACGATCAAAAGTACAGCAAGCAACTATATTACCGTCTTTACGGTGTACGTTTACGGAGACGCACGCCTAGGAATTCCAAGCATGTTGCAGGTGGCCAAAGCCCGCGTATGTGTGAAGTATATGTATTAATGACCCGGGTACGTTCGAAGAAATGATGGAAATATTGCATGACACTTTTATAGATATAACTTCATTGGATTTAAAATTTGAAGAAAGACTAAAAATATAATTATATTGATTTGCAGAAATGTATTGAAAAATATAATATATCTATACAGTAAAAAATAATTTTCATATGTTTTTCAAAAATAATATTCATCATCTACTCACCACAGTCAAAATTATGAATCATTTAATAAAGAAGATGAAAACTCACCTGTAAAAAAGAAGAGAAAAAAATAATGAGATTATGTAGCAAACACATAAATTTACCGTTAGTACAATGTACAGGAAGACAGTAGTAAAAAACAATAAAAGGGATAGCAGTATAAAATATATAAAGTTTACGACCGCCATATTCAAGATTTCGGTCTTGGGAAGTATATTATGTACATAATTAAATTAATCTCCATAATGATTGATTCCGACTTGCATGGAAAAAATATATTCACACAATATGCACAATTAACAATTTTTTGTATACTGTCTGAAAATCGACTAGTTGATTTTCCCATGATGATGAAAATTACGTAATAGATTAATTAATTTATATATACTGCATATGAAGTATATAATAGTGTAGTAGTGAGTCGTACTAGAGCTGTTAGGATTTGTGCATATAGGAATAGACTGGAGACTGAAGAGGATAGGCTTCTTAGGTTCGAGCGGAAGATTCTTAGGAGGATCTTGAGTACTGTTCAGGAGGCACCGGGACTATTTAGAATTAGACGGAACGATCAGATTTACTCATTATATAAGAGCGTGAACGTAGTGCAGTTCATTAGGGCTTTAACATTAGGTTGGGCCGGACACGTGGAAAGAGCAGGAGGGATAGTATCGGAAATACTATCCAGCAAGCCTGTGGGTAAGAGAAGGCAGGGTAGACCTAGGCTAAGGTGGGCGGACGAGTTCTATAAGGTAGTTAGGAGTTTAGGTATTAATAACTGGAGGAGCATTAAGTGGAAGATGCTGGAGCGGGAAGCCTTGGTTCATCACTGAACTGGAGTGCTTATGATGATGATAAGGAATAGACTGGAGCTTGGTAGTATGGTGTACACGCATACGCACCGCACGCACACACTATTATATTGAATACGGACGATTGTTTTCATTTTTATTGTGCGTGTGTAGCAAAAATAATATTATGGAGCGTTGAATGGAACGGATTGTAGAGACGAGGTTTACAAGAACAATTATTATAAAATGGAGTATGTACCATCACAAAAGAAAGATCGTTAACCCACACGCACATACAAAAATATTAATCACATTTCGGTGTGATTGATGTTTTAAATTGTGGGGTTGTCTAACTAACTAACCGTCGACCCGTGCCCTGGGAGAGATAACCGAGGAGTGCCACAAATTAACATTGATATGTTGCAGCGGTACATTTAAGATAATTACATAAGTCAATTCTTCGAAACAGTCACGAATGTAATTTTATCAATCTATTTTCTTTTTTTTTCAACAAAAACACCCATTTCACAGTTGGCCGACTGTGCGTACAACAAATTGAATTCGACATGGCGAAGGGGGACATCCATCCGAAATAATAATTAATATTTATTGTGTGTTGTCTACTTAATGCAAAGAGAATGAAAAAAAAAAGTTTTGCATTGCGTGTCTTACATTTTTATTATTTAGTAAAATGTATTATTTAAATATTAACAGAACAATCGTATAAGAAACTTATATATTTTTTAATTTTCCTTTATAGTTTGTTTCATAAATATAATATTTGATTAATGATAAATATATACTCCAGTGTCTTGGAGCACTGGAGTATTAATTTGTTTGAAGATTATAATATTAATAAAATTAATACATATATTTTAAATTTGCCCATCCACTCAGTATTCGGCCACATTTTTTCCCATGAATATAATAAATAATGTGTAAATATCAGAAAATTCTAATAAAACATTACAATTTAACTGCATGTCAATATCCAAGAATTTTAATAGAATGATACAATTTTAACCCGCGCAGTGTCCAGTGCTATAAGGCACTTTATTACACCCACTTATCCGATGTTTTAATAAAATATATCAGAGAATTGAAATAAAATAATACAATAATCAACAGGTTATCAATCGCTCACAATTGCAAAACACTGCGCGACTAACATTTTTATTAAATATTATGTGATAAAATGAATTATTCAATTTGAATTTTTGGATATCAATAGAACAATCGTATGACACAATAATATTAATACAATTGCATTCAACTTTATAGTTTGTCCCGTGAATATAATAATTGATGTATGATAAGTGTAGATGTATGTGTAAATATCAGACAGTTGAAATAAAATAATAAAGGAAGAGCACAAATACGTCAATGTACTTCATTACACCCACTTGGACTAGGTTTATTTATAATATACACTATCGAATGTTGAGTAACGATAGGCCCTCGGGCAGGTTCCCGTTATCATTGTGGTCAGCACTAGAAGAGGTCAGATTCCCGTCCGAGGAGATTAAGGATTGTATATGAAGTACTTAGTAAAGTGAGTCCATCAATCTTGGCGGTGAAGTTGATTGAACGCGACGCAGAGAAATTGTTTTAGTCGGGAAATACGCGTGGTCATTGTAGCAGGGTCAGAGAAATAAATAAACCGTTACCCAAACAATGTACTTTTGATACATATTTCGGTTACCCCTAATAAGCCGACCATGGACAATTTACCTTAATGGTTGCGCTACATTTCTTTTACAAGCGTTGTGATTTTGACCGATGTTCTTAACACAAAGAAATGAGTACCTTAGTTTGGAATCAACATTAGTAGGGGGCGAAACTGCTTAGTAAAACGGTTTCAATTATTAATCGATGTAAATGTCTTTAAATAAAATAATTAGGGCCCGTTTCTTCAACTCGTGTCGAATCTCGAGCTGGCGTCACTCGGCAATTTACGCGCCAAATGCGTTTCTTCAACTATCAAATCCTAGCTCGGGGATATCGACGTGCTATAGCTAAATCTCGAGCTCGTGCTATATTTCTCCTCCATTTCAGTTTCGTGACAAACTCGTCACTTCGGCTCGAATCGCCTGTATACAAGCTCTCCTGAATGCTTGCGATACACACATCGGCTATAGCTTTAGCATGGTTTCAAGAAACGGAATATTTGTATATGACACGAGATTTGTACCATCTCTTGCCACGTGGCACACGATTTAACACGCGTTGAAGAAACCGGCCCTTAATTTAGTTGAACATATAACGCCGGGTTAACACTAGTTACCAATTGAAACCGATTTCTTGAACTAGCCACCTAGTCAGTGGAATTGAACCCAATATATTTTTATCCGGATAATAATGCCAGTCAACTGCATGTATAAATATCAAGATAGCGGACCAAGCAGACGAGTCTGAGTGAGACATTTAGTCTTGCCTAAATCAAACTTATCTTGTTGGTGCACCATCTTGATACTTATCATCCACTTGTCCGGCCTTCTAATATAGCTGGTGTCGGTCAAACTGAACTAAAGGACTGGCATGACCCCACCCCACACACGTTCAGTTTTAACGCATGAACGTGTGTGGGTCCCCTTACAAGCTTCCTTTCGACCTCATGTGTAATATCACCCATTTAATTGGTGTCTTTATGAGAAATAAGTTATAACTACGTATCTATAATAAGCCATTAACTATAAGGCCACTTTATTAATAATTGAGGGGGCTGAAGGAATAAGGGCCACTAACGGGATATTCCCCTTTTCCTTAAACTGACTTTTGTAAATAAAGTCAAAATTTATCATAGAGTGTTTTGCTCAATTATCTCAAAAAAATTCATTGTATGCCATATTATGATTATTCTGTTCCATACACAATTCCCACATATCAAATAAAATGTGGTTTTATATATGTATATTTAAATAAATTGACGAAAGAGTTAAAGGCAAATAAATATAAACTATATTAGGTGGATTGTATATATAGTTTTATTTCATAAATACTAGCGGTTGGGACGTGTTTATATTCCTAACACGTTCTCTTCTATGTATACACTATTAATCAAGTCTGCTTCATTAGATCATAATAAATGGCTCTATTATCTCAATTACGTGCACTTTATATTTATTTTTTGTATAATATTTATCGAGTAAAGATACGGGACAACAGATGGCCAAACTTTCAGCACCGTGGTCATTCCAATTCGAATTTATGCGAAGGGCGGCGCGTGTAATGGACGAATTATGCCGGACCACCGACGCACAATGGTTCCAAATGAAGATCTGGCACGACAAAACTATTTACTCATTATCTATAGTACTTACATGTCCCAAAATGGTCTTAAAATGATCGTGTGTTATTGGTGCATATTTCAGAATAGATAATACTACCGTAATCATCATCATCGTGTAGTTCTGAATCATAATATATGGGTAGTTTCCAACAAAATGATTAAACGTCGTTATCGAATAGCAGAACCTCACAATTTAATTACATTATATTATTTAGATATTGTATGACTCGACAGACTTTTAATTAAAAAAAATCAATGCTTGAAACAAATATTTTTTTGTTGTAAAACGGACTTATTTTCCTGTTAAAAAAATTAGGCTTCAAATTTTTCGAAACCATTTCTACACAATAATTTTGTTTACGATGATAATATATTTATGCAAAATCATGAAATATTAAAAGATACATATATTTTAGGGTTAATTGGTATATATTCTGAATCTAAGCGATAATTGACGTAATACACACTCTTCCTCGGCTAAAATTACTACTAAAATACCGTCTGAAATTTCAATATAGTTGTGTAGTTTGCATTAAAAAATACCATTTTAGATGTTAATAACTGAACATTCATTAACTTATATTAATATTAATAAGAATATAACAATATACGTATTTAATTAAAGTAGACAGAAAAAATATGAATTTACATGCATAGAGTAAGAGAAAAGCTTTGTAAAACAGGAAAGAGATTTAAAATATATGTATGACTTAAATAAATTAAATGACAAAATACAACACAAATATATATTAAGGTATATATTGAATGAAATCGTAAAACAAAAACAATAATTTAGTCGGTATCATAATCTTCATCTTCTTCGACTCCTGGATCTTCAATTAAGCTTAATACATCATGCGACATACTCTTACTTCTTTTCTGGTGTTTTAGTCGAAGATTACTGATAATCGGGTCTGAAGAAATCAGCAGCATATTAAATAAGTCAGTCATCGTGTTTTTTCTACTCGATTTACGGGTATTATGCTCACGTATACGTTTGCAGTCTTTATTTCGAGCCTCTTGCGCTTCTTCAGACATCATTCCTACTGGAAGTATGGCTGATTTTATTATATCTGCGCCATGAATGAGTATTTTATGTATGCTCTGTGGCATATAATACCATTTATAATTATTTATATATAATTCAGCGGTTTCCATTGAGTACTTTTTAAATGCATCTATATTAATACTGTGCCCTGATGCCATCGTTTGCAGAATGACTCCAAATCTCCGGATCAACATTTTCCGGTGTTCCCATCATTTGTTGATCCAAAACCACATTTTGGAATATCTACCAGAAGGCCCATTTCCTTTCGAAAACGATTTTGTATGTATTTTTTTCTTTTTTCGACTTCAGATTTTTGATCTTTTTTTACCCTCCATGATTTTATATGCAATCGGTAAGAAATGTGAAGGATGCATTCGAACATTTTAATCCAGCTATGTAAGCTGGATTAACCTAGTAGCTTCGCTGTTTCGTCTGGTTTTCTTTGTTGGACAAGTGCAATGTTATTCATTTGTGAAGGGGTTGCACCACAAATATGACAGTTTTGGACCGCTTGACTCATTAATACACTACAAATTTTCCCATCTATCATCGTCAAAACTAATTCCTGTTTGACCAGAACTATTCGACCATCAATGTCAATAACGGTTGGTGATAGTGTGGATATTTGTGATTTTACCCTGTTGATTTCCGCTCGAGTCAACTCTGTGGTTTCCTTTTTTAAAATAATTTTAATTGGTCGACAATATTTTGTAGATGACGGTAAGTTATTTTGCCATAAAATTATTTTTTCATCATTATTATCAACATCGGAGAATCTATATATCTGTAATGGAACTAAAGATACAACAAATATAAATGAATCATCAATGTCCTCATCAATATCATTTAAAAATGTTTGTTTATACATGCTTTGTCCACTTGCACCATCACAACCCCACTTGAATATAATATTTATTGTCTTTATGCGAATATCAACACCTAGAAAGGCTTCCTTCAATTGTTTGTATTGCGCTGATACTAAACGTTTAATTGTATGATCGAGAAGCTGCTGCAGTTGTACCACTGCATCGTACTCTGTTATTACGATTCCCTTTGGAAGACATCTTTTTTTTGCCGCAAGAAGTATGTGGTAATTAGGATATATATCAGCATTGTGAGCTTTGCTTAATCTCCTTGCCGATATATATTGTTCTTTGGTGAATTTTTGGTCCACAAAAAATGACAACGCTTCATCGGGCGATATTTTGATAGGAAATTTAATTGGCGAAGAGCACTTTTTTTTATTCTTGTAGCTCTTTCTGGAGAAAAGCTTGAAACTTCCCTAACTATGTTTGCTGCATCGCATCTACCAAATGATCTCAAACTCATTTCAGCTGCCAGAATAATTTCACCCGCAGTATTATTTTCAAGCAGAGGTCTCACTTTCCGCTTTTGTGATCTAACACTACTCTCATTAAATAATTTACGTGGACGACCAGTGTGTGTTTCATTTAAGTCACTTTTTTATTGTTCATTTGTTCACTACTTTGATTTTCTTCATCACATTCTAAAAAATCTTCCTTAACATTTAACCAGTCATTGTATTTGGCTTCAAACCTTTTCAACACAAAATGAGTTTTTTGCCACCGCATTTTCAAGTTTTTCTCAAAAATTAACACTTTTTTATAAACTAATTCTTTTATAAAACTATTATCCAAAATTTCTTCACTATATTTATCAAATACGTAATTACACAAAGTATCTCTTTTTCGGGAACGATTGACTTCTCTCCGCCAAACGCCAAACAACTCTCTTCTGAAGATACCGCGCTCCATCACTTAAAAAATTAATAAAAGACTAGGCTGGTAATGGCTGGTGAAGATATTTACATATGTGTGATCGTCATTAACTATGTTATTTAATGTATATAATATGGTCGTGATCTGTTGTGATCTTTGTTAATGCGAGTCCAATAAACAAAAATATTATTTAAATTTCTATAGAAATAGAGCTAAGCTTTAAATACTTACAATCGATATTACATAATGTTTATGAATCGAAAAATATTTATAAAGTATGCTTACATACCTGTTCTTTATATTTCAACAATAATATTATCAAAAACACAAATATTCCGTCTGCACATGAAGATGTCCTGAAGACAACTGGCAGCCCTTTACACAATACCATTGTTGTTCGTCCAAAACGCAACTTTCTAACCATTGTTCTTCAAATTCTGTTAAGTTTTTTGTGTAACGGTTTTATGATACGAGCTAGGCAACTATTAAGGATTGCAATACGATAGTAAAAAAAATATTTTGAGGTAGTGGTTTTTGGACCTTATGACCAGCTGGATTTCCATTTAGAACCATTGTGCGACGTTCGTAAACCTGGATATACGGGATCAATGCATCCGGGAATAATACGAATTGTCTACATAAACCAGAAAAATATACTGATCGCACTCTAATTAAGGTCTACCGGAAAAAAAGGGATTCTCGGATATTATACAGAGAAAAGGGAAATACTTTAATAAAATTTTGACTCAAAAAATTTAAAAATCCAGTGCATTCGCTTGACCACAATCTGAACACTTTTTGTGGTTTGAAGAAATAAATTATTTTTGGTCGGTGTTTTCCATGCTTACTAAAAATATTATAGCTTAGTAAATTAAGTCATCAATGCATCACTTACTAGGGTATTGCTTATTAAGACAATTACATAAATATTAAAATGTCTTAATAAGTGGTAATTATATTGAACTAATTTCTTTGTGCGAAAGCACCGGATTAACATCACTTAAAAATTTAAACCGGTTTTTTCACTTCCATCCCCGAAATCTGGCATTAGCTGTATTAATGACGACACATACAGAGATGTGCCAAAATCAAACGAATATTGTAATATTATACCCATCTCTTTTCTATATATCATTTGATGAAGCGATAAAGAGACTTTAAGAGATATTAATCTCTAGTAACATATTAATTATGTCATTTAAGCATGGAAAACCGGGCCTTAATTGTTCAACAATCGATTCGCGTAAAACATACAGTTCAGGATGAAAAATATGAAGCGTGTAAGGGATAATAATTATTAATAAATATAATAATGAAATAATTACACATTAAGTTTAGGTATATGTAAAAAAAATACAGTAATACCCCTCATAGCAAGTAGTTCGCATTACGAGCAAAAGGGGAAATACAATCATACCCCTGGACGAAAACTTGGATTTTTTTTAAAATCCATAAAAAATAAAATTAGTAATGATACACCAAATTAAAAATATAAAAGATGTTATTTAACTAATTTATTATATAAAATTAAACCAATAAAGTTTTTATCTTCATTCATCTTTGGGGGGGTTGTTGAAAAGTGATTTTGAGAAGCATCACCCCAATAATGTTGTGCAAATTTGAAACATCGGCAAAAACAAATTATATTTAGACAGTGTTATAGTTAAAAAGGATTGAATGGATGTCATAATTTCATTTTTTTTTCAACGTCGAACGGATTATCGTATTTTTCACACATGTGTATGGGAAAATTTGTTTTACATGGGTCCGGAACAGATTAAACTCGTTATCAGGGGTTTAATTAATTATCCCCAAATCAAAAATTGATTTCGAAATAGATATAGATGGAAAAATGTTGATTGGTTTATTAAAAATGTATATAAATACTCAAACACATTAGAATTAATATAAGACATGTATATTGTATGTTCATGATTGCAATAGTGATTAATGAATTCATCGGTTGTTGCAATAGTTAATCTGTAATTGGCATTGTAGCTCACTTGGTCAGGTTTCACTTGAGAGGCATTCCTAAACGCGTGTTCCGATATGGCACGTGCAACTAACTAATAACACGGACTCCGTATGCGAATATACTAAAAATAAGCACTTTACTCAAAGGGGGAACAAGAAAATGCACTCGATTTGAACAACTCAACGATGAGAGACATTACCGTAAAATACTGCTTCTTTAATTAAGAGCCAAGTTGGAAGCTTGTACAACGTTATATTTATGTATACTTAAAGCGTTAGTTATTTAGGGCCGGTTTCTTCAACGCGTGATAAATCGTGTGCTACGTGACAACAAATTGTACGAATCTCGTATCACATGTGTCGTTTCAAATCAAAAACGCTTATCTGACATTTTTTTAAATTGAGTTATGATAAATGTTTTACAGAGAATTTTTTCGAGAACCTCGTAGCTTGACCGATGTTTGTATCGCGGGCATTCAGGTGAACTTGCATACAGCCGACTTGAGCCCAAGTGACTAGTTCGTCACGAAACTATAATGGAGGGGGAAATATAGCACGAGCTAGAGATTTAGCTATAGCACGCCACGAAAATGAAAATACCACCACAGTCTATTTTTAATCTATTTATTGAATAAATTAAAGTTGTAGGTGTAATTCCAGGTAAACAACAATTGAAATTGATTTGATGCAAGAACGTAATTCAAGTAAAAAAATGTATAATATACATAATACTCTACCGTGTGTATCTCAAAACGAGTATTTCAATGATAATAATAAATTGACGATTTATTAAAAACATTGTACATTGCAAATACCCACGTTGCTCAAGAATTCAGGCAAGAGTCTAGGGCGTGTGAAGTTTAATATATTTTCACACGTTGACAGTTCGCTGCGAACGGATTTCGCGTTCTGTTTGATCGGACATTTACAATGCGAAAAACACAATCTATTTTTCAAATACAAAAATTTCAACCTAGCCTATTCGTGAATCTTGCACCAATCGCTTCATATAAATTAGATATTTGATATTTTTATACAAATTTCTTCCAGTGTATTGTACAAGCACTGGGCGAAAGGTAAAGTGCTGCAAATTTAGAGCTTTTATTGGTCAATGAATCGCACGTGGAGATAGAATTGACTTGGGCCTAGCTGGTAATCCACTACTACTACTAGTAGTACCGACAATACGTGCTTAAATTACATAATGTGGCCACGGTCAATCGCCACGAAAGTCTCTTCCTGCTGCTCCTCAAAAGAACTATCTATCAACATCGGATCATGTGCACATATTGGAATGTCTATGAACTCTAAACCCCACTTAGCCAGGACAACACTCAATGAACGCATCAATTTATTTACTACAATGAGAAATCTATTGCTATGAGACAAGCTTTTACAGTCCGATGATCGGTGCTCGAAATGATTGATTTCATTTACCAAAAATCCAGCTTGACACTTGGCGAATCAAGTCAAGAAATGTGTTATGCACACTCTCGCTATTCGTCTAAATTCACGAGTGTATGTAGGCAGCATTACATTTGTACAATATTAAGGTCCGGTTTCTTCAACTGGTATTAAATCTCGAGCTCGCGTAACTCGGTGATTTACGCGCCAAATACATTTCTTCAAGATTTAGCTCGAGCTACATGCTGTCAAAATTCCAGTTTCGTGTCCCCTGTATCTATGTTCTCTTGAATGCTTCGGATACACACATCGGAACCGCTCGACTATAGCTTTGACAGGCGCTGAAGAAACGGAATATGTGTATATGACACGAGATTCGTACAACCTCTTGCCACGTAGCTTGCGATTTAACACGACTTGAAGAAACTGGCTCTAAGATATAAACTTAAAAACAGTATAAGAGTAACATTTGGTAGATTATCATGCAATTGAGAGAAAATAATTAAAAAACAAATAATTATATTGGCCAAATTATCATTGACTCATATAAATATGTATTTATTTGAATTCTCGAAGGGCAATATACGAGTTTGTTAGTGAGTCGTGTGTGTACGAATAGACTAGAGCTTGGTAGTATTGGTGTACACGCATACGCACCGCACGCAAACACTCTCATTGTAGTATTATATTGAATTCGGCCTTAATATCTACAGAAAAATCTAAATACATTATAATTTTAAAGTTATCTTGACAATTCATGTTAATAAAGTATAGAGAACGATATGTGCATCCACTTTCGCTAGATTTTGTTGTTTGTCACCAATTGCCTCAGTATTTACCTTACAATCCAGGAAATCAGAGTAAACCTGGATCAAGACGATCGATCGGGATTTTATTAATATTATTCCCGATCTCCCAGTCGTAATAACCGAACAAATGAATATATTTTTTGACTATTACGCTGGTCATGGCCATATAAAATATTTATGCAATACGATTAATATTTTTATCCAACAAGAAAATCGAGCACGTGCGATGAAAATGTTTAGCAAACTATTCATTGCACTGATCTAAACAAAGCGTACACTATTGCAATCAAACAGATCACCGGAGGTCAAATTGATGATTGTAAAACTAAGCAAGGAATTTCAAATGGGCTCGTTCGTCCAGAAATACCACAAAAACTGAGTGATATCGATGAACCAAAAGACGGACCGAACACTCGAGAGATATGTATTTACACAGTATACATTTCAGTTTTAATTTAGTATCCAATTTCGTGGTGGGATGCACACAGAAACATTACTGTGTTAGGGTTTGTACGAGAAGCTGTGAGGAAATGAGATGTCAACGTCCAGTCAAGTGGTTCTGCTGCAGACAATCTTCGTGAAAGTACCTACTTAAGTATGAACACCAGATAGACTTTTGCCAGTATCAAACTTCAAAAATAATTAAATAACTCTCAGTACTAACCATGTACTTGACGATATCATCCTAGGATAAGTTTTAAAAATGCAATTAAAGTTAAAGCCTAACCAGTCAACCGGCAAGGCAGACATTTTATCACGAAGCTTCATATTCTGCTAATGACCAAACAATCATATAGCAAGCCTTAAGATACACTATAGTTTAATTTATAATTTAAATAATATAGCAAAATACTCTTTAATTAAGGAGAATGTATTTTATTATTATCAATTGAGTGAAATAAGGTAGTAAGCTGAAGTTGTATTCGTAAATGAATTTGTTGTGATATATTTTGAATGTAGATTAAAAAACCAGTATTATCAAGTTAATTAATATCGCATACAGGTTGAACTTAAACTAACTGAGAATATTTTAAGGAAGGTAAGTTATCACAAAAATAATAATAATATTATATTTTTAACCTATTTAAAAATAATTGAGGGACTGGGTGGAATAATTCCGTATACTTAAATTGTGTTTTTTACACAAATCTTATTATAAGCAATTTTATAGAAAGGGGGGTGTATCCCGTTATCCGCCCTTATTCCACCCACGCCCTCAATTATTGTAATATTGAAAAATTAAACCTGTTTAATGGTTATTTATGGAGATTACATGACTCGAAGCGATAGATGGGACTTTAATAAATATTACTGATTTTTTTATTCAAACCCATAAACACAGTATTTTTAGCCAGACGTCGTGTTTTATTATTAAGCTAGTTAAATTCTACACTTACGCCCCCTAGGTCTGGTTATCATACTAAGATGATTATCCAGAACGGTCACAAGAAACACTGAAGGAATTTTAAAGTTGTTAAGAGGGTAATTCTGGAAAAAGATCTTTACGTGTTTAGGTAAATGTATTGATTATATAATTTATTAATTCGGTTGCACGTGTAAGGGTTAATAATGAAACCTATATTTGAGTAGGATTTATCTAAGATGACTTAAGACCATTTTTTTCGATGTGGTTTTTATTGATAATTCATATTATTCAGAAAGTGTCCTACGTAGTTGTACATTAATATTGTAAAAAACCGGCTCGAACCTATTTAAAAAATTGAATATTTGAAGAGTTGAATATTAACCTTATTATCAAATCGACTATTTTGTTATTAGTGTTAAATTCAAAAATAATATTAATGGTTAAGAGTCGTCTTTGATAATAAGCAACTCATTTGTACTATCACACACTAGGTATGTTAAATAATTAATACGTATAAAAAAGTTCCGCGAGCCATGTATATCGACTGCGTATAATATAGTAAGTGCAAAAAATTCTGTGTGCTCTTTAGTCTTTATGGAACTGAGCCACATATTCAAAATCGAATAGAATGTCTGGTAATGAGACTGGATTTATATTTGATGATTATTGAAGATATGCAAAAATAGTCCTTAATAAATATGAAATGTGGTACTGGTTCATCGCAAAATCGTTTGCCGTACGAATGTTTTCTAGATGTATGAAACATCAAAAAAAATTGATTTTCAATCATTATTTAACCTATTAAGTGGGACTTTTTCAAAATAGTCCTATTTGACCGGCAACTAATGTAAGATTCATCCATTATCTATAACACATTTCATGTCTCTGTCAATAGAAGGTATTTAATCATAAATTGTTATATGTTATAAATAATAATTAAACCGAGTGACACGTGACAGGCAGTGTTACCAGATTGAATATGTGCCTCAGTTCCATAAAGACTTAAAGAGCACACAGATTTTTTTTTGCACTTACTTATGAGAGTATTTTAAGTAAAAATGAGAAGAAAATTGAACAATATTTATTAAATGGTTCATCGATGCTATGCCATGCTATAGAATAACGGGGAAAGACTTTTTATTTCTGATGTTTTTTAGAGCAAATGTTAAATTGTAGACACGCTCACTTCACATGTTGTCATATAATATTGGGCCAGTTATCAATCCCAGATATACTTAGTGTTACCAGATTGAATATGGCTGGAGCGGTCGATATGTATGAAGAGGTTAATATAATATAGATTTGTTTGGCTATTATGAAAATGAGTTGGGGCTTATTTCTGAGCTAAAATAGAATGCAACACATGGTTGTTGAGATGTGAGTGGGTTGTGTGTGTGAATTTCAGTTGGGGATCCAAATATGGCGTTGCTTCGAGTAAAAAAAGGAGACCGACAAGCCGACTTGCAACTTTCGCAGAGGACGGACGAGTTTGGGGCTCGGCCAATAAAACATAAAATGGTGCATCTGCGGGTGTCTTCCATGTGTGCGTGTGTTCTTTCATGCAGTGGCCATGAACCCTCGATCAATTGGTACTGCTGCTGCTGATGATGATCATCATCTTTTATCTTTCTTCCCTTCTCCCTCATTCCTCCCACCACGTTTCCGCCAACACCCAATTAACAGGACGCCATCGTCAATGACAACGATAGGTCATTACTATTATATAAATCCAATACATAAACAATGGTCGAAGATTCCCAGAAGGTGTCGATCGCTATCTCCATACCAACTAATTTGAACAATTTTAATAAAAACGGGGTAATAATTATTTTCAACCAGGCCAGTGGAATTATGGAAAGTCGATCGCCAACACAATTATAGAGAAATTACCATATTTTTTTATGAATAGACAGGACAAACACCTGAAGATATGCGCTGAATTAAAATCATAGTACGCAGGAAATAGGAAGGATTCGTATCCGGATATCGACAATCCGCGCATAGAATACAATCTAATTGAAATTATAACTAGGATAAATGTAAAAGTATCTAGTGTTGATATACAATAACTTTATAAATTAGTCTATGGTATGGTTAAATATTTCCAATATTACCAATTTTTACACATAAACATTAAAAAAAATAAAAAAAATGTAGTAAGCCAATCAACTTTTTAAGACGCGGTTTGTCTGCCTTCAAGTGCAGCTAAAAGAGCCTAATAAAATTCACTATTCTTACCTAAATCAAACCTATTCTCGTAATATTACAATTGTTTATATAATACTCGTGTAAAAAAAACAGCGTCATAGCTCAGAAGAAAAGAAGCGTGGCTACAAATACTGTGCTCATGGGTTCAAATCCCAGTCAATTTAAGAGTTTTTAAATTGATTTGATCAGTTACTACGACTGGGAGATCGGGAATAATATTATTAAAATCCCGATCCGGGTTTACTCTGATTTGCTGTATTGTAAGGTAAATACTGATTATTAAGTCGGTGACCTGTGTAACTAGTAATAGTTAAGATCACCGACAGACAATTAAAACGTTGTTGTGTATTAAAAAACCCACTCAAAAAAAGACCCTTTCTAAAATAAAAGCTCCTCGGAGCGTAAATAAATAAATTAATTAATTTAATGATTACTTTCTAACGGATAAAGCTACATATTTTTTACGACTAACTAAATCAAACCTATTGTCACTTGAATGAAGGTGCTTCGCTTTTTTTTTGGATAGATTAACTAATTATTCCTTATTCCCCACAGTGTTACTCCTTAAAAAAAATGTTAATGATGACACAAATGCACGTGTAAAACACTAATCATTAACCTCTATTGAGTGAGAGTTATATTACGTGTAGTTGGATGGTTAAAATGTTACTATTTCATTTTTAACACTATTCCCAGACAGTAAAATTTGAAATGGCCAAACTACTGGTACATTATCATGTATTTCATCATTACGAGTTTATAATCAAGTGTGAAAGATGAACATGGAAACGCATATGAATTGTTGTTGTATTGAAATTAATATGAAATACGCGCATGACGACATCAGTATGCCATACTGTCCCTTCCGGCGTGCACTGTCAATATAAATATATTTAATTTATAAATATTTTATATAAATAATATAGTCTTGGTCAGGCTTACCCCGCCCACCTGATATGATACTGTTCCCCCCAACACCCACAATAGTCTGGCTATGAACCCTTCCTTGACCGTCTTCTTCCTGCAACCCACACAAAATCCCTATGTTCGCCAATTCACGAGGGATAATACGAGGTTCTTGAACTGACCTCTGCCATATTATGAAATGAATTAAAATATGAGTAATCCCCGACACATTGAATACAAAGCTCATATTTATTATAAAGGCATTCCATAATAACGCACGTACGCAAATAGCATTACGTGCACTCTATCTACAATGTTCATAATAAAAAATAATTCACGCCAGAAACCTGCATTTCATAAATATTAATCAACACCTTTATAATGTGATAACATTGTCAACGTACCAACATAAATATGCATGAGTGGACAATCGACCGTGAATATGTCGTGTAAAATACAATAATGTTTTTATTATCAGCAAACCTCGGCCAAGAGGGTGAAAAAAACTATTTCGAAAAAAATCTTATAACATATTACTATTTTTGAAATTTGCATTGAAATTTATGGTTTGTCTTATGAATATAATAATTGAATTATAAGTATGTTAACTATAGATGTGTATAATATAATGTTTTGTAGAGTTAGTTAGTGAGTTTTGTGATTCCCTTTATAAGGGGTTGGCCAGGGCACCTTGGCCTTTACGGGAGAATATAGTAGAGATGGTTTCCCAGGCCACCACACAGCAATGAGTACTTAAGATCTAGTTTGCTAAGCTAGATCTACCAAGTGACTCCGGTGCCGTGAATCGAACCCGGGAGTCTTCACTCACGAATCCGTTACACTAACCACTCGGCCACAAGGCGGCTTATATATATAAAATAAAATAATAAAGCAATATTATAAAGGAAACCGTTGCAGAGTTCGAATACATCAAAACATTTCATAACATCCACTTGGACTGGGTCTAGTAATAACTTAGTAAATGTTGTAGAATACGTCAAAATTACACCCACTTGGACTAGGTCTGATATTTGCTTTGCGATTAATGGCTTAGTACAGTTACAATTAGAACAATCAATAAACCATATTATAACTAATTTCGTCACTTACTAAGTTAGTAAATATTTACTATACATGGAAAAATCCAGCCTTTACGATACAGATCCATAGCTATGTTCTGGAAAAATGTACCAACAAAAAAATATAACCGATTTAATATTATTTACGCCCAATTAATAATGTTTAATTTTCAGACCTAATCCAAGTGGGTGCGGTATAGTAAATCAGAGTAAACCAGGATCGAGGCGATCGATCGGAATTTTATTAATATTCGTAATAAAATCAATTTAAAAAAAAACACACACACCCACAGTATGACTGATAAGAACAATCGCTTATTTACTCATCTTCATATTCCAATGATGGCAGACTATGATTCACGCATTCATCGAAGCTTATGAGTCATTATTGTCTAGCAAAGTACTCCTTAATAATATATATAATTGTCTAGGGTGTGTGAATTTTATATGTCTGTATGTCTGTGCGGATCCATCATTCATCCTTCAGTGTTACCGGATGAAAGAATAATATTTTATTACAATTAATACATATCTAAAATCTTGAAAAGGATATTTTAATGATAATAATATTAAATTAATAAGAGATATTTAATAATGCATGATAAATGACAATTCTCAAAAAACAGTATTGATCGGAAAACTCGCTTTTTACCAATGAACTTCCGAAACTGATATTATTTTTAAAAATAAAATTTCTAATAATCCACTCAACTCAAATTTGGTTTTACTCAAACAAATTGTTATTTATTTTTCAGCATTATATTTTGCAACTGTTTTGTTAATATTGCTTTTATCGTTGTTATTATTTATTAATCTTCAAATTTGTAAATGGGTTTTTATTTTTTCCCCATTCTTTCTATAATTAAATACTAATACTCATGTCAAATTTAAATAAAACATTCTCATGTTAGTTATAGGTAAAAAGATTTATGTACTCTGTACACCTAAGTCTATTTCCAAAGATGTATTGTAAAAACTTATGCATAATAAAGAAATTGTAATATATATTTTTAAATATTGTGATAGAGTGGTGTCATCATATGAAAACCTTATTAACTTATTTTATTTATAATTTACTTTGTAAATTTAAACATGTTCTGTATGAAAAAATAAACAACTCATTACCGTCCTATTAAAAATTTCGATTAAAATTACCCTAGTATAATATAATACTGCATTCTTAAGGTATAACATTATTTTGGTAGCAAGCTAACAATAAATTCCATCACGCCATGTTAGGACTCCTGCAGGTTGTGTACGCTTTTTGTGGGTATTAGAAATAGAAACTGCGTCGGAATGCCGTAAACAATAAACGATATTAGAATAATATAAATACATAGATGCTGGTTTTTATTGGATACGATATGGGCTAAATAATAGAGACATAAATGACTGGACGTCTGACGCATACGCCATACAAATAAATACAAATATAGGCGGGCTTTCTTTTGTATGATGGCATCAGTATTCTTTATTGGACATGAGAGGACGCGAGGGATCAAATTTAATCAGAGGCAATTAGTAAACGAGCGTGTCATTTAAGACCAAGTTCGAGTCCCGCCGGACTCTTTTAACGAGACACCACAATTCCTCCACCCTCACCAATTTAATAATATCTATAAATATATGAATGAAATGTACGCATGGAACTAAACTTCTATTTCAATGTGAAAATTACTAATAAATATATAAGTGATATGGCACAGTAACGATCCCCGGTTTATCAGTAGTTAAAAATAATTGATGTACCGAACTAATTAGACTTTTAACTGGGAGAATGCCTCACTAACTGTTTAGGTATTTTAATCATATTCAAAGTAATAAATCAATCGAATATAATATATACATATCAGTTTGGATTATGCATTATTTATGATTTAATATATTGCTTCATCTTTTGTATTACCTATTTTATAAAGTCTTAATTGATCGTTATTATTATAATTTTTGTTAAGATTTAGGATATACTGGAATAAAATTAAGACAGGATTTTTCCATGTATAGTAAATATTTACTAATAATTAGTTATATGGTTTATGGATTGTTCTTATTGTAACTGTACTGGGCCATTACTTAATAAGCAAATATGAAACCTAGTCCAAGTGGGTGTAATTTACTACAATTAATACATATCTAAAATATTGAAGCGGGTATTTTAATAATAATAATATTAAAAATAGATATTTAATAATGCATAATAAATGACAATTCTCAAAAAAACAGTATTTATCAGGAGACTGGAGATGAATGTTGCATCATATGAAAACCGTATTAAATTATTTTATTTATAATTTACTTTAAAAAATAAACAACTTTTTACCGGCCTATTAAAAAATCGAGCAGAACATCAAGAAAAATTATTGAATATTTAAATTAAAATCACCCTAGTATAAAATAATATGAAGAGGGCACAAAAAAGTGTAAGCAATTTACTGTATCACCGGGTCGGAATGCGAGATGAAAGACGTTAATACACCACAATGAGAAGCAGTCGATACCTGTATTAATAAAGGTGGGATCTAGCGAATGTCGCCGTGATTAGGGGCCTGAATTAGTGGACATATTTCGTGTCATGTGTGAGGAGAAGAGGTAGACACGCCATGTCAAACCTCAATCAAGGCTATGGACACCAAAGGACGGATTGGGTAAGGAACATCTCTTGCCAGGCTTCTTCTATAATACTCGGCTCAAATTTCAAATCCTTTACAATATTATTCCAATAGCCGAAAATTTATCTCCAGTAAAGAAATAGACCACCAAAACAACCATAAAACTGATAAAAAAAAAACATTTCTTCAACTCATAAATAGACCAAATAACACATTTAAAATACTGTGTGAATGATAAGTATTTACGTAATAATAACATTAATTGGTTACGATCATAGATATAATCTCAGATTTATCGGTTATTTTAATTATTGACTTCACGTCAAAATTAAAATTAAATATTAAAAAGGTTAACTTTGAAATGAAATATAGAAACTCATAGATATCGCATGAGTGGCTAAATGCACGTTTAGTTCAAGTGGATCAAGTGGCCAAAAACATGAGTTACCTGGCAAACATTATACTGTAAACAACTCTCTTCATATCTTCAGTTATATTTCACAGTAAAATGGGTAAATGCATTGTTACTACATGTCATATGGACTCAAACATACACTCAAATACATCTAGCCTCACTTTTTACCAAACACTACTTCTTTAACATGTTTAAAATATTATTTCGCTTTAATCGCCAAAGTATTGTCACAGCCACTCTCAGTGGTCACTAGAAATGTGTTAAGTGAGGGAGACACACTTATGCCTTTATCGAATAGGAGAGAAGAGTGCAACAATGCACGGGTTTTCACGAATTATTTATATGCAATGCGATATCTAATGTTTATATCAAATCAAATCAATTTAAAAATGTATGACTTGAGTGGGATTTGAACCCATGACCACAGTATTTGTAGCTACTAGAGTCGTGCTAGATGGTGTGTGTACGAATAGACTGGATCTTGATAGTATTATGCACGCATACGCACCGCACGCACACACAGATGAATTTGTGCAACTTTAATAATTACTATTCCATTAATAAGATAATAAATGAATGTTTCTTTTTTAAAACCTAATAAAATTGCACAAAATATATTAATTGATTTACTCTTTGCAGAGCAAATATCCACAGGGTAGGTTAATTTGACAAATTTTAAACACCCCTGATTGGTCGAAGTCGTTCACGCCACATTTTGTCATCGGGCGACCATTTATGAACGTTAAAAGGATGTTATTATCCCAAACTTTATTAAAATGGATCTCTCGAACAGTTTGAGAGTCGTGTAAATAATATTCCAATAATGTAACCGCAGTAAATAATCTGAAATCAAGCCCATCGGAATGTATAATGCATGTACCATTATCAACATCGAACGGAAGCCCAAGTCACCGACAAACCAACCGGTGAATTATTATTCTATTTAAAAGAAATCATTTTATAGTACATACTTTCAATTTATTCAATATTCACTTCACCCCCGTGACATTAATTAATTATTATCGTAGACGAATTAATGTCTATACTACGTATTGAAATATTTTCGAGGCGGTGTTGAAAAATGCAATTATTTAGCTAATCGCGTTTTAAACTGCGCATAATTAATGTAATTAACAAAAGAACGCATTGAATTTATTTATCTAAGAACAATCTCGATCCGATTGAATTGTTGCAAGTCGAATAGACACTTATCATATTTTCAAAAATGGAATATAATCTACACACGGCGTTCAGTATTGCCATATTTTGAAGGGTGGTTTTTTAATGAATGACATTTGAATATATACATAAATGAGAAGAAATCATTCAAAGTTTTGTCCCCCTGAAATTGCGTCTCGGATGTGCGACGGTTGGAAGCCGGCGATATCGATCGATAGTGACTTTGTTACAATATGGTCTGTCGCCAGATTGTAACAAGTGAGGGCCGCGGCCAGGAAATACAAGATGGAGAGTCCAGGTGAGTCCAGGTGCAGGACTTGCAGAGGATTCAGGACAAATATGCGGCTGCCGGTAGTTAGCGGCGAGGGGAGGGGCACTGAATTATTATAGATATTAATGATAATATGAAGTAAATGACTAACCATGCCTTGACCCGGATGAGCACCTCTCCCTCCTGCAGTACTGGTTCAGGCTTCTTCAGGATCTTCACAGACTTGAGGCCGCCGAAGCCGTTGAGGACAATAGCGCGCATCTCCTTGGGCGGCTCCTCCTTCTCCTTGTCGTTCTTCTCTTCAGCTGGTGGTTGTTGCTGTTCCTTGTCCGGAGAAGGAGTTCCATTTTCAGCGGCGGGGGTTGCGGCCGGCGCGGGGGTGGGGGTGGTGGCGGGGGCTGCTGCCGCGGGGGCTTCGGTTGTTTCAGTCATTTCGAGTTTGGAAGGAATTTTCGAGCTTTGTTGAAGACAAAAGAGACTGACTGAGAGTGCAAGAGTTGGAGCAACTGACTGAGGAACTGAACGACGAGGACACGAGCGGCACTGGCGACGGCCTGAGGCAGAGTGACTTGTGGTTACTGCGGGCCTTAGGCTCTGGCTACACTGGCTACACTATGACTGGTTACACTGGCTACACTGGCTACACGCACTGGAGGGGGCAGCAAGCCATGCCGAGGGTGGACCAGGGACAACCACACGTTCAATCAATATTTTATTTCATTTTTCAAATTAAAATACTCATTATTATTTCAATGTAGGATACAATCACGGGGTTTTATCTAAAGCATCCTATATATTATTCTATTCACCTTCTTCTAATAATATAATATTGTTATAAAATATTTTTCAAATTATAAATAGATATAATATATCGCATAAGATATCGCATGAGTGGCTAAATTAGTATTAAGTATTTCAGTATTAAGTTCTTCAACTCATAAATAGACCAAATAACACATTTAAAATACTGTGTGAATGATAAGTATTTACGTAATAATAAAATTAATTGGCTACGATCATAGATATAACGATCATAGATATAATGTAATGTACATGTTATTTTAATTATTGACTTCACGTCGATATGTATTATATTTTTTTACATTAATATGAAAAAGGTTCACTTTGAAATGAAATATAGAAACCTGTATAGTGGATAAAACTCATAGATATGGCATGAGTGGCTAAATGCGTGGTTAGTTCAAGTAGATCAAATGGCCAAAAACATGAGTTACCTGGCAAACGTTATACTGTAAACAACTCTCTTCATATCTTCAGTTATATTTCACAGTAAAATGGGTAAATGCATTGTTGCTTCATGTCATATGGACTCAATTAGTACTTCTTTAAGATGTTTAAAATATTATTGCGTTTTAATCGCTTAAGTATTGTCACAACCACTCTCAGTGGTCACTATAAATGTGTCGAGTGAGGGAGACACACTTATGCCTTTATCGAATCGGAGAGAAAAGTGCAACAATGTACGGGATAAACAAAATTACACAGATTATTTATATGCAATGCGATGTGTAATGTTTACGCTATAATAATGCAGAATTTCTTATTTATTAATTAATTCTACCTCCCTTTAAATGTTCTCAATTCTCGAAAATACTATCCATAAAAGCATCAAAAGCTCCAGTTCAAATTAAATCTCTAAAAATTCTATCTTCTTTCGAATCAACATCAAAGATACATATTTTGGTAATCAAATATGTATTATAACTTCAATAGTAATAAAAAATACTATAATTTTTCGTTTAAGCAATAAACCGTGTGCGTCGCCATAAACGTACACCGTAAAGACGGTAATAGAGTTGCTTTGCTGTACTTTTGATCAGTTTTTTCTTAATCAGTGCCTCGCCCGAGGCCGCAGAAGACGCAGTTACTAACAAAAACCGATCATAAGTGTAGCTAAGTATCTCGAATATCGTATTTTCGGTGACGTATGCCTGGGAATCCATTACTTAATAAGCATTTCCGCCTCATAAGAGCCTGTATTTCGGTTTTCTTACATTATTTTTACTTGCATGATTTTCGGACCAAAAAATAATATAATACAGGGTCTTATAATTTGATAAAGATGGTACGAAATAATAGAGAATATCTATTCTGACCCCTTAATCGTATTTTATAATAAATAATTGTTTTTTATTAATTTTAAGTTCATAAAAAATACATATTTGTAGATAGGTACTTTTTATTTTGTACATAATTATAATTTTAGCTCTGGTTTTAATTTGGTAGGGCGAATTGGAAAGTGTAGTCACCCTAAAGAAGATCGAATCCGAACACGTCTACAGGTGCTCCTTGGTCTTTCATTCAATTATTCCTTTTTTATATCAAAATAACAGTAAGTAAGACGAAAATGCGTCCGAATTTCGTGTAGGGTCTCAACACTGGTCTTTGTTATAATTTTATCTTTTAAATGACCAACCTATGAGTCACTTCCTTCGAGATATTCATTTGAACAGATTACACATAAATTCAAATCATGAAAGTATGTATGTACTTCTTTCATTCAACAAAGGAAATGCATTCATTTTTTTTAAGGAGATAAGTTATGAATGATTCATTGTAGAAAACTGCAAGGATCTTGATGGTATTACAAGAATTTATTATTATCTTTGCAATAAAAGAATATCTCGCATAAAAAAAATAATTGTGAATAACTACTTTATTATTCATACACTATAATCATTAATACAATAACTTTTTTATTTTGATATTTCATTCAACATAGCATCGTGGTCGAAATTTTCAAACTGTTCAATATCATCTTCATCTTCATAATCGGGTTCTGGTGGATTATCTGGCTCGATAGTTGTTTTGTCTTTAATTTCATATCTCAAACTTTTTGCAAGCCGTTTTTGCATAATCTAAAATACCAAATATTTTTAATCAAGCGAAAATTATGTAAAAGATGTCAAGTTTACCCTTCGTTCTTTTAAAAATTCATTGAATTTTTCTTGATTCTCACGAACTGAAACGGTGCATGCTGCGATACTTTCAAAACCATACGACGGCGCCCCATCTGTCGGTTGTTGTTTTGGTTTTTTTAATATTTGTGATAAAATATAATCCCGGTCCAAACCATACACGACATTTCTCATTGGAGGTAAAGGTGTATCTTCAACTGTCTCATCTTCCTCCATTTCTTTGATTTTTTCCTGAAATAATAATTGAATCACCAACCAAAAATTCAATCTAGATTGTATTTAATCATTTTCAAGTACAAACCACTATATTTGGTTCCAGTCTTGATTTAAGCATAAAGTCTGTTTTCATAAGAAATGAAGGGTCTGTTGGGACAAAATCTTCACCAAAATCAGCATGAGATAATTTTTCATCCACCTCCATTAATGCAGCATGTGATCGATCTATTTAAATTTACATTTAAAAAATAATTCACCGATTTTAATATTCTTTTTATGAGAAAGGTACCTTTCACAAAAGCAATCTTAGGAACGACGCCGACAATTCGTAGCTGTGTTAGCTCATGCCTCAAAATTCCCGCGACTTTTTTTAATATCTCCTCAGTTTCAGTATCAGCTGCTGTTCCTTTAGTAAACCAGGAAACGTTGATCAACTTGAAATCGGGACATACTCTCACCTGAAAGAAGAATATTAGAGTGTGTTTGATAATAAAACAATATGTTCAACAGACCTGTGATATTTCAATAGAACGTCCATGAACTAAATCAGATGTCTCTCCTGTAGCCATTTGATCAGTTATATGTTTCATAAAAAGCTTATTTAATACTGTCACTCTTCGTCTACTACTCTTACTCGGTTCTCCAGCAGTTTTATTAATATCTTTGGCTTTTGGTAAAAATGTTAGATTGATATCCGACATAACAAGCTTTCTGTGAATTATGAATTTTGATCAATCGAGAGTATTGAAACAAATAATATTTGATTTCTTACTTTTTTTTGTTTGATTTGTTTAACAACTTTTTCATCGCTTTCGTTTCATAATTGGAGGACATTAGTCGAAGTGGCAGTAATGCCAAAGTCTTAGACTGAAGACTTACATTAATACACCGTTTTAAACAATTCATTTTGTAACCAAAATTGACGATCACATTTATAAACTGTCAAAATTGACGTTTCAAACTGTTGCCACTTTTTTGTATTGTATTTTCTCAATAATTTACACAAATGTATAATAATTATTTTTTAAGTTAAGGATTTCATTTAATGTTGATTTAATAACTGTTGGTTATGTTTTATGTCCTAATAATCATGGATAAAAAGCAATGTGCACAATTATCCGAACAACTGATTTGATCTTTTTAATGTAATTCAAGAGTGTTTTTACACAAAAATAATGTAGTTGAAAAGATATTTTATTGTTGGACAAATGTTTATATGCGATTAATTGGAAAGTGAACAGCCATAAAAAAGTGACGGCGACAGGAGTTCCCGCCTTTTAGTAGTAATGTCTTGTTGATCGGTGATTTGCAGGGTGTCGGGAATATTGTACTAAAATAGAAGAGGACGAACACCGACCATTACTGAGCCAAGATGGAGAGCGGGGAGGAGAAGGGGCGGCGGCGGGGGCAAGGGCAAGGACAGGGGCAGGGGCAAGGACAGGGGCAGGGACAAGGACAAGGACAGGAGGAAAGTGTGGAAAACCTGCACGCGCATATCTGCGAGGAACTCAACATCGACCAGCAAGCGGCGGCCAACTCCTGGTCCACGTACACCACTGTCTGCCACAAGTACACCCTGGATGTAAGTACTAGTAGTTGTTGTTATTGTTATTAAATGTATTATAATAATAGTTGATGATGGTTGTCGTCCCATGTCCAGGGCTCTCCTCGCCAGTGGATCGCTTGCTCGCTGTACATCGCGTGCAGGAAGTCACTGACCATGACCGTTGGACAGGCTGACGAGGCCATCGAGGGGAACTGCGTTAACCTGACCAAGTTACTGAGGATCTGCAATGTTAGGTGAGTTATAACTGTGACCATTACTCTAACTATTACTATAACTATCATCACTTGCAGCTTGAGGCAGTTCTTTGTATTGATCAAAAAGTGGATAGACATGGCGTCTCTGCCTGAGGACTTTAGGAAGAAAGTGACCGACCTCGAGAGGCACTTCTCCGTATCCACCGTGCTATTTCAAAAGTTGAGACCAATCTTCAATGACTTGTTTGTCGGATTAGACAATTGTGAACCACCGCGTCCTAGCAAATCAAACAAAAAGGCCAAGTAAGTTAACTCCCCATTTATTTTATAATTATATACATGTATGATTTTTCTATAAAATAATATAATAGTTCAAACATATCAAGGTTTTAATTTTTTAATGTGCAATATTTGTGTCATGTGCGTTTTCATTTTTTATTTATTTATATGCTGCTGGTTAATCTATATTAGCTTTCCATCTTTACAGTTTTAAATCTCTGTACTTCTTCCATTTTTAATTTTCAAATACATTATAGTCGAATCTATTTAATACAAAATATTATTTAATGCGAATTCTTAAATGTGTGACTGATTTTTGTCTTTTCTAAATCCACCTGTTTCTTGTGTTAATTTTAAAATTGTTTATTTTTTTTTAGAATGACATTATGTAATACAAATACATTATTCGAGTTTACATGGTGTTTATTTGTGTGTGTCAAAGGCGAATTTCCATCACAGTCTGCCGATTTAGTCAACATGTACCATTTGCTCCTCGCGTGTGCTGATTTTATATTTGCAAATTGTTTCGTAGCCAAACGAAAAGATCTCATAAATCCAAATTTTGAAGGTAACGTCTGTCAATAAATTAATTATAAACATTCATCATCAAGTTTGTTATTTTACGTAGGACTTCCTCCGAATTGGTCAAATCCAAATTTTGAAATTCCGGCGAGTGCTCCATGTATTATTAGCGCCCTTTGCAAGAAACACAAGGGGTTGGAATTGGAAGCAAAAACTACCAAATTTTATGTATGGAGCAATGTCATAGTAAATTTTTTTAACAAAGGGGTAATTATTTTTTGTCATTTTACTTAACATAATGTTTATAGTATTCTAATTTAATTTGTTTTGTAGCATTTAAAAGGTGACAGCAATGAGCTCAACGGCTTGTTGGACGTTTTAACATTTGATCATAATTTGAAATCACTCAACAAACTTTATGAAACGTACGTGCTGAGTGTCGGTGAATTTGACGAGAGAATATTCTTGAGTAAGTAATACATATTTTTACACACCTCAATATCACTTTAATATTTTTAATTGATTCTCTGGTGTACAAGAGATTTTTTTATTTTTTTTCGATATTGGAAAATTAATTACTCTAATATTTTTTTCTATTCCCTTAATTATATCTGGGATTGAATCAATATAAATAATAAATAGGTGAAGATACATCTTAAAATCCTAGTGTTTCACTTTCTCAGAATATTTAATATTTATTATTATATTTAATAATTATATTATATTTAAATATTGTTTTACCGAATCATTACAGATTTTCGCATTAATGGTTTTTATTTTATTTTTTTTATTAATCATAATTTTTTTTCAGACGAACAAATTTCTCTATCACGAAGCACAACTGATGAATTATCTAAAGCACTCGCTCTCTCATCTGTGAGTATTTAAATTTACATATTAAATGACTTAATAATTTTTTTGTTATTGAATTTTAGGGAACTACTTTAAGTAGTCTGGTGCATGGCACTCCATTAACGGGGAGGAATTATTTAAAAAATAAAAATGAGCTTTTGACACCTGTTTCGACGGCAACGCAATCTGTTGCTAAATTACATTCTTTCCTTGCTGGTTACTCAAATATTCCTTCAGTGACATTTATGGCTCTTTTCAAGTAAGTTATATTTAATATAAATACATATTAAAGCAAATTATTGACTTTTATAATTATTGTAGAGAATGTCCGGAATCATTAATTGAAGGTCTTATAACTCGTCAAAAAGAAATGGCCACCCAATTTCTTGTGACTTATTCGGCGTTGAGTACCGAAGATACGGCTGGAAATCATTTAAATCTAGCCGAAGCTCTGTATTATCGACTGTTAGAAATGATTTTGAAGGAAGAGATGAGGAAAAAGGCTAATGTTAATTTAGAGGTGGTAGAAATGAGATCTTATAAAATTTTTCTCAATATATTTTCTATAATTTAGTTTTTTTTTTCAGAAACTTATTACTCAAGAGCGTTTTAATCAAACGCTTTTTGCTTGCTGCGTAGAAATTGTTATATACGCATATGGTGTTGGAAATGTTCGGTTTCCATGGGTCTTGCATTGCTTTAGAATGGATGCTTTCTATTTTTATAAAATTATCGAAATTGTTGTACAGGAAATTAAAGAATCTTTGAGTAGAGATATCATCAAACATCTGAATGCTGTATGTATAATTTTTTGTACTTTTCCAAAATTTACTATTTTATTCAATATATGTTTTTAATTTAAGATTGAAGAAAGTGTACTTGAAGCGTACGCATGGACGTCAAATAGTATAATTTGGGAGCAGATAGAAAATCTCAGCGGGCCGATTCCTCCATGGTCGGAAGTGTGTATTCAAGAGAGTCCCAATACTCAAATACCTCCTTCGAATAATTACACCACTTATACCGCTGTGAAAAGACTTCAGTCATTATCAGGTATACGATTAGTTTTACATATATTTAGGAAATATTATAATATATACATTTTTCAGGAGTCTTCTTATCGCCAGTGTCATCAACTGATCGGTTTATCAATCCGTCTACTCCCAATGCCGAAATCGCGAAAAAACAATTATTTAAAGATTCCACAATTAAGCCCGGACAGTCTTTACTGAATCAAAATGCTGGAGTTATTAAAGGTATTATAAAAATATTGCAATTATTAACCCTTTGCATTCGCATGTCTCACGCACCTATTTTCAATTGAAAACATGCGTTTATGCGACACCACCGATATTAGAAGGCCGGACAAGTGCATGATAAATATCAAGATGGCGGTGGAGTTTGACAGAGGCAACACTAATTGTCATCTGTTTGGTTCGCCATCTTGATATTTATACATCTAATTGTCTGGCATTCTTATCGTGCGCTTATGTGATTTTATCCAAGGCGTTTTTTTATAAATTCTTAAATTTAATTTTTCAATAGAAACTACATTTTTACTAACAATAATCTTTGACCCAACTAATAAAAAATAATTTTTCATAAATGGGTTCTTAAAAAAATGATATCTAAGGTTCAAGAGTAAAACTCTAGACTTGGACAAAGCCAAAGTAGAATACCGGAAATGGCTGCTATTAGTGATATTTTAACATAATGTAAGATTACATATATTTTTGTGGTATGACCAATTACGGCCTTTGGTTAGCAATTTCACCTTTGAGTAATCTGATATTTACTTTACAAATAAAAGAAATGAGCAATAGCCCTTTTTTAAAGCAATTTTCAATTAACCACTTAATATTTGGGTTATTATAATAAAAATGTAACTAAAAACATCAGGTTATTTTTTTTTTTAATAAAAGCTTATATAATTAATGCGCTAAGTCGAAAGTCTATAATTTCCACCGTATTGTCATTTCATAAAGCATTTTACACACTTATATTAAAACAATTTTCAATTGAAAAAAATATTAATTCCGATTGCAATGGGTTAAAACTGTATGTTTTCAATATTATCGCAGGTGTAAAACAATTTATTTTTTTGTTAGTAAATACAGGCGTAGTGGATAAATTGGTGCCAAAAGACGCGAAGAAAAGCGTCAAAGGAGGATCGCTAGGTCTCTTTTTAAGAAAGGTTAGTGTTTGATTATTTTGTTGGTAGTTTACAATGTTTAATATAATTATTTTATTGATTGCAGTTTTATCAGTTGGCCTCTGTGAGGATGGTGGACCTGTGCCACAAACTGCAATTGGAAGACGAGGAGTTAAAACAGAAGATATGGACGTGCTTAGAACACGTGATTACTCACCAGACTCACCTGATGAAGGACAGACATCTCGACCAAATACTCATGTGTTCCGTCTACGTTGTTTGCAAAGTATGTTTATTATAATATATCGTCGAATTATGATAATTATATAAATGTTTTGCATTTAGGTGTCGAATAATGATGAAAACAAAGTGGAGCAGACGTTCTCGGACATCATGAAGTGTTACCGCTTGCAGCCTCAAGCCACGGGGCCGGTTTATAGAAGTGTGCTGATCAGCTCACAGACTTCGACTCCGACAACCCCCAACGACAATGACGGTATGATTAGTAAAAGATGTATTAGGCGGCGCCTGTTGTGAATATTTGTGCAATTATAATAATAATAACTAAAGGGAATTTATCTGTAACATATTATATCCATTAAATTGCAAAAAAAATATTTTATTAAAATTAAAAAAGTCATTTTATTATTTGATCAAAAAGTCTTATGTTACGGTTTTCGGCACCCATTACTATTTTTTCTTATATTTGTAGACCAAACGAAGATGTCAAACTTGTTCATAATAAAAATCTATAAAATGTTACGATATAACCAATCATAGTCATTTGCGGTTAGTTAGTTTGTCTCTGCACGTTTCTAAATTATGACATGCGCTCTACAAAAATAAAAAAAATAGAGTAGTCATAATAATGTAAAAATTTTATCTAATAGTTTTGTTTAAATCATTGTTGGGATTATTGAAGATATATTAATTAGAATATAAAGTTTATTCTTTGTTTCTTTTGTTTGTAGAGTTTCTCTAAACTATAGACACGCGCAAAGGTGAACTAACTCACCGCAAACGCCTGTGATTGGTGGTATAATTTTGTAGTTTGATCAATCATGGCCATTGTTAATTAATCTCACCCCTCATCATGTCTTAATTGTGACTTTTTCCTCTACGAATATAAGAAACAAAAATTAATAAATCAATAATTTTCAAATCATGCCAATGTAAAAAACACTTCATTGATTTTTTTTAATACAATTTTTCATATAAACTTTTTTTTGATTGCAGGTGAAGGAAATAGCAATAATGAAAATGGAGTTACGCAAGCTCCAATTCCTCAAGCTCCAATTCCTCAATCTCCTCCGTCTCCGGGCCGACTTGCCGGTCAGAGCATTAACCACCCTAAACAGGAAAGGGGTGATTTAATCAAGTTCTACAACACTGTTTATGTGCGATGTATGCAAGAATTTGTCTTGTGCTTCACGAAGAAGACTAATACTGTGAGTATTCTAATTCTAAAAAATGATTACGATTAATTAATTAATTTAAATAATGCAGGAACAACTTAGCAAATTGCCTCGACAGCCAGTTAATGGACTCGGATTAAACGTTCGTGCTACGCGCCGAGTCTCCGATAGATTCAACGTTCATCCATTACCTGAACCGGCGCCGTCGCCTCCACCTTCTTCACAATGGACTTACTGCTTCAGCCGCAGTCCAGCCAAAGTAAGTATTAATCATTTTGTACAAACATATCTTCATTTTATTATTACATATTTAAAAAATAGAAAGTACTGCGCATGACATTTTTTTTGGTTAAATTAGGCTTTAATTCATTGATAAAAATCCTTACCTTAATAATTTATATTTATTTATTAATAATCTGTTAAGCATGTTTAAAAAGTGCTTGTTTACTGGCTGTATAAATATTAAGTTGACGAGTCTGAATGAGTCAAACTCATCTGCTTGGTCCGCTATCTTGATATTTAAACATCCAGTTGTATGGCCTGCTAATTTATCGGTGGTATCGATCGATGATAATCGATAATACATTGTTTTAAAAATGTGTAGAGTAAAATGTCGGACAAAAATTATATCAATCAAGTGCAATAAAAGATATAAATATAATAATTGAATGTCCAAAAATATTTTTTTGTTATGTTGCGTAAAAGAATCGAAGAAAATACATTTAAATAATGTTTATTTTTAGTCTCTTGAAAAAAACATAAGAGCCTCGATAATACTATTTTTTAGAATTAAAACAATTTTTTTTTATTGAAAAAATATTTTATAATAAATCAAATCCACCGATATTAGTAGGCCGGAGAAGTGGATGATAAATATCAAGATGGCGGACCAAGCAGATGACCTTGACAGAGGCAATACTAATTCTCTCTCTTTCGCTTGTTCCGCCATCTTGATATGATGATGATTCTCTTATAAAGAAAAATGCACTCATATAAAGAAAGGAGATGATAAATATTTGTTTGATTTAGTTCATCTTTGCATGTGTCTAAAGATTGATTATTTACTCTACACATTTATGAAATTACGTCTTTAGCCGTCGAGAAATAGATTTGTTTAAATGTCTTCATGTAAAAATGTTAATATTTTCAGGATCTTCAAGACATCAACAAGTACATATCGAAAGAGAACATTGTTGTGAAACGAACGTTGGACAATTCAAACCCGGGAAACATACCGGAGAAGAAGTCGCTGATAGCCCGGAGACTCCACGGTCTGTTCAACGAGAGGTCGAACGTGTCGTCGTCCATTTCGAAATTGGACACGTGAACGCAGATTTATTATAATTATGAAATGAATTTAGAATGATTGGCAGGACCACAATAATCAAATCTTTATAACTGTACATAATGAAAAACAGGAGTTATTGAACAATTATTATGAATGACGCGTTTGCATTGTTTTTATATATTATTATAATATTGATATTGATTTCAGTAGAATCGCTCGTCTCCGGCGAGAAATCTTTGCATGGTGTTTTCTAATGAAGTTGAAATATTTTATTAATATCGGCACACACTCTATTTCAAACAGTCTCGGTAATCGGACACATATTGAATTATCGGAATAAAATAGCCGTATTCAATATAATATTCGTGTGTTTACCAATAGACTAGAGCTTGGTAGTATTGGTATACACCAGCTCTATTTGTATACACACCGCACACACACTATTATATTGAATATGCCTGAAATATTAAAAAAATATATATATTTAAATATTTTTATGATATTAGCGATGACTTGGGGAGGGGGTTTATGAACTGCCAGGCGCCTATAAAATCAATATAAGAAAAAAAAACATGCTTTATGTTTGAAATTTGCTCTACAAAATTTTCTCAAAATGGCGGTTTTATAAACACACATTTTTCAAATAATTTTCGAATTATCGAGACTACATTAATGTTCGTATTCAATATAATAGTGTAATAGTGAGTTGTGTGTGTACGAATAGACTAAAGCTTGGTAGTATTTGTGTGCACCAGCTCTATTTGTATACACACTGCATGTACACACTCTCATTACACAATTATATTTAATACGGTCGTAAATATATATGTATATATATATAGTTTTGGTGAGTAATTCGAGCATGTGTGAAATTTACTCTACACAATCATCAAATGAAAAGTATAATTTATAAATAAAAAAAAATTATAATAACTTGTTGAATTCTCTTCTCTTGTTTCCGACGCCTCTTAAATTAATTATTGTTCTTTATGCTGTGAAGGAAAATTGTTCCAGATAATGCTGTTAACATTTCGACGGACCGTGGCACCGCTTAGTAATAATTATTTAATTTTTACAAAGATAAAAAATGATTTGGACATTTTTTTAACAATATTTATAAATGAGTGTTGTCGTGTGTTAAAATATTTGAACTTCATTCGGAGACAAATCGTATACGAAGGCATAAAAGTCATTTGATCTCTACACATATTAACGTATGTCTCGATGGCGTTTGATTGGTGGATGCGTGCGGACGGATGAACGGAAGCGCTTGAATATAATATTATTTTATTTTTTTTGAATAACCGTAATGAAATCTATTTTACATAATGAAAGTTAGTCATCCAAATTTAAAAAAACTGGGCCTATTGCAATCCCATTTGTTTATTTTTAAATCAAATCATCGACTGAATACATCTTTATTCCTCATTGTTCTCATTTAAGTACCTGCCGCTTCATTTAATTTATTTTTTTTCTTTCGTTTTAAAAATCCTAATTTTTTTTTATATATATATATGTAATAATCACCTATACTCTCATTAAACACATTTTTTTTTTGTTATTATTATCTTGATATCGATGTATAGCAAACGTATGTGGATTTTAATATCTATTTAGAAATAAACTTTATGATTTCTTCAAATTGGTGTAGTTTTATTTAAACGAGATTTGTTTATGTGAAAAAAATATTTTATTTTGTAATGTCAACATTGATAAAAAAACATACTATCTAATAAATAATGTCTAGAGAATTATGAACTCATTAAAATTAATAAAAGAATACATATATATTAAATTGTGGACGGGCAATTTACATTATATAAAAAATAATAATATCATTGTTTGTGTGAATTGAATACAATTTGCTAGGCACCTTAAATTAAAATACATTTATTTGTACATTGCGATGCGTTACAAAATATATTTAATGGCAATCGATTCAGATAAAGAAAATTCCAGTTTTGCATTTTGATTGACTCACGTTTAAGGTAACAAACTTATTACGCTATATACAAAAGCAAATATTTTTACGATAACATTGGCATTCTCGTTATTAAAAAAAATAAAATAAAAATCATGACCAGAAAAAAATGGACGGTTCGATGATATAAGAGAAATAATATATATATAATTGTGGGTGTTTTGAGATTCGAGATAAAAGCTATTCAGTCTGTCTGGAAGACACAACACTTTGAACACTCGGCACACACTATTAGATTATCACATCGTACAGGCTGAGACTCCTCGATCTGATGGTGAAGAACGTGACGAGGGCGGCGACGACGAGGACGAACAGCGTGGACTTGTTCTCCATGGCCGAGTTGTAAATGGAGCAGTACGGACATTGTGACGAGCCGCACACTTCGCAGATGTTCAACAAGTATGTCGGCAGCGAGTCGAAGATCGTTTCATTGAAGCGTTCTGCAACAATAATGTGTATTATTATTTATTTGGTATATATTGGAATTTCTTTATTATACATAAGTTTTTACAATGCTTGATAGAAGAATACTTCTTTGGAAATAGACTTAGGTGTACAGAGTGTATAAATCTTTTTACCACATGAGAATGTTTTATTTAAATTTGACATGAATAATAGTATTTAATTATAGAAAGAATGGGAAAAAAATAATAAAAACCCATAAATAATTTGGTATGTAAATCCTCAATATTATGAATATTTTTAATAATTGTGATCAATCTGTATTAAATAGAAATTAAAAAAAAAAACCATCTTGAAATGTATAAGCAAAAGTGTGTAAGTGTATTGAGTTTATTTTTTCAATTTATGCCTTAATGATACATTCATTCAATATTCACTTTCTATGAACCGGAGAATAAAAGTATACTTGACCGAATTTTTTTATCAATGCCTTGAATAATCACTTTTTAAAACCTGGGAATACAAGTACGCTTGAATGTTTTTTATTTCAATATCATTAAATCTTCACTTTCTATGAACTGGGGAATAAAAGTACACTTGATTGGAATTTTTTCTCAATGTATTAAATATTCACTTTCTATGAACCGGGGAATAAAAGTACGCTTGACTGAGTTTTTTCCTCAATATCTTAAATATTCTCTTTCTATGAACCAGGGAATAAACAATACACTTTAATGAATATTTTTTTCAATACCTTACAATATTCACTTTCTATGAACCGGGGAATAAATTGTACACTTGACTGAATTTTTTTTCTCAATAGCTTACAATATTCACTTTCTATGAACCGAGGAATAAACAATACACTTGATTATGTTTTTTATTTTAATGCAACAAAATCATTTTCATTGGGAAATTGAGAAAAATAATAAAATTCCGATTAACCATTTTAATATTTTCAGATTCATAAAAAGTGATTACTGGTTTGATATAATAAAAAATATCTTCTTAATACAATTTGCATTTGACAGATTAATTAGTTCGATTTAACACGATTTATATGAAATAAAAGTTATTTGGTTTGTCTTTGATAAAAATAAAATAATTACCTGGTGCGTAATAATCATAGACTCTAATGGGAAGATATCTCGACATATTAGCGACCGGGAACCAACGCTCGATGGTGAAGTTCAAGCAGGTGTCTTCGTGGTCCAGCTGAAAGCACACACACACAATATTATAACACCTTTACAAGTCGAATTAATACAATCCGCACTCACATAATCGAAATAGAAGAGGACTTTTCTATCTTGGAAGCGAGCTCTTTGCAGATTCCTCACTTGTCGCGAGAGCACGTAAGCGTCCAGTTTCTGCTGCTGGATAATGTAGCCGGTGGGAATGGTAACGTCGAGGACCGCCATTCCCGATCGGATGGACTCGTCCAGGTACGTCCAGCGCTGGCAACTCTGATACGTGATGTGAGACTGATTCCTGCCGTGGAAGTCGGCCCTCGTGTACAAGCTGAAGCTCCTCACCGGCGGATCCGTTTGGAACTTCTCAATGTCCACGTTGTACTGAGTCGACATTTGGAGAATCAAATAACCGGCACCTTTCACTTGCACTTTCACCGTACCCCAAGCTTGAGGAATCTAAAAATAGGAATTACCATTTATTATACAATTCGTTATTACATTAAATTAAATTCAATTTAAAAGAATAAAAAAATCAATAAATTCTTTATATATTTTTTTAATTTATCCCCTGTTTAGATTAAAATATGTATGTAACAAGCCTCGTCACCATTTTATTGTACACCATATTGGTTATGTGACGTTTAGATCGGTTTCGCTTTAAGCATTGTGTTGTGCAGGCGTACAAATTTTATAATATTTTTTGTATATATTATAAATAAATAATGGAAGTCTCTTTTTTTAAGCCAACAAATATAATAATTTCATATTACTGCTATGTATTTATACATTAAAAAAAAATTATACTGAATATAATGGGGAAAATTTACTGTATATGTGTATTCATAAATATTTAAAGCTTAATTTTTCCCCGGAATAGAAATGCATTATTCGCTTCGTTACCGCCAATAAGAATTCCAGACAAATGCATGTATAAATATCAATATGGCAGACCAAGCAGACGACTCTGAGTGTGACAATTGTTGTTGCCTCTGTCAAACTCATCTGCTCGGTCCGCAATATTGATATTTATCATCCACTTGTTCTGCTTTCTAATATCGGTTGACTTTGTCTATTCCAAAAAAATATTTAAGAGTGAAGGATTATCGATAAAAATTGTATAAAACATAATATATAAAATAATTAAAATAACATACATCAATATTTTGAAGGAATGCCAAATTTTTTTCATTGATGTACAAAGTCTTAGTCTTTCCGGGAAGGGAAGTAGCCTCAATGCTGACTGTGAGCGAGCTGACGTCCCTGATACGTTTTCTCGTCGTGTAATCAATCAAAGCCTTCATGCAAATGTAAGTATCCTGAAATATTCAATAAGACATATTAACAGACGTTCAAATTGTGTGATTTGTAAATATAATATTTACTTGAGTGGAAGCCCAACCGCCATCGGTCAATCTTTGAGAATTGAGCCAAGCGACGATGGGTTCGATGAGGAGTTCTTGGCGAGCGTTGTAAGTCATGAGTGCGTAGGCTGTAGTTTCAATATTGGAGCTGTCATATTTATTAGGGAGACGAGGGAGGAGGAAAGGTTTTTGATTTTCATTCTTATAAGGAGGACCGGGGATTCTTTCCTTACCCCAATAAGTGAGACCGCCTGGAATAATATAATAAATTAAAAAACGTTAAATGGATAAATAAAGGTTTTTTAATACCTTCGCTTATGGCTTTTCGTGCTAAAATGATGAACGCCGCTTCGGCACTAGAAGCTTTGCTCAACATCAACGCGTAAGACACAATCGCCACATCGTAAGGATCTCCGTGTTCCGCCAGCAATTTCATATTCCTCTCCAACCATTCTATAGCCCGTTGTTGGGCTAAAGCAACCCGCGAACCGAGACCCTAATAAAACAATTCATTTAGTACCGATAATTTGATTTCATTTAAAATAAACTCACCCCTTTAATATCCTTCAAATCTTTGACAGTCTCCAAAGTAATCACAACGTGCGCAGTGAGTGAAATATTTCTTTGCGCTATCGAATCTTCTCCGGGCCAGTTCAACGTCGAGTTTACTTTACGATCCGGAGACCACGTAACTTCGTAGAAAGCACCCTCGTGACTTTGATGATCGAGGATAAACGATATTGCATTGGATATCACTTTAGGATCGATGTAAATATAATTTTCCCATTCGTAAAATGAAGCATCTTGGAATATCCTCGCACAATACGCGGTGAGCCAAACACTCGAATCCGATTGATTCCTACAAATTATAACAAATTAATAAACACAAATCAAATGTTATAAATATTTTTGATTATTTTACCAGTCACTCCTGAACAAACTGAATGAACCGTCGGGTTTCAAGAATGATAACTGTCTCTGGTATAAAATGTTGAGATGATGGAAGGAGTGTTTTTCGATTGTCTTGTTACGCTGATTGATAAATCTCATATACATTGTGGTGTATAAATTAGCTGCAAAACTGAACATGTTTTGTTCGGCAGAATCCTAAAATAATTTAATACATATTAATATAGAATTTACAAATTGACAGTTTACAAGGAGAGAAGAAAATTGATATTTTGTTGCAAACATAAAGGTTTGGCATTGATTATTAATATGCCATATTAGCTTTTATTATAATAAGACTATGACAGTTAAAAATAAATAGTATAGTAAAACTGCTGTTTATTTATTTTCAATTCAATTGCTAATTAATCTACTTTTCTGATCTTGAATAATCACTAGGATATCAGAGTAAACCTCAATCGATACCACTGATTTATTAGCAGGTTAAACAACTGGATGTTTTTTTTTTATTATTTGTTGTTATCATTATTATTTTGCATTTTTATAAAAGGCGTAAATATAATAATTAAATAAATGTTTAAATATTAAGATGGCGGACGAAGTAGATGAGTTTTAAAGAGCCAATACAGGCTCGTCTGCTGGTCCGGTATTTTGATATTTAAAAATCCAGTTGTATAGTTTGCTAATATATCAATGGTATCTGCTCAAAAAAATATCTCTTCGATTTCATACTGATATAGTAATGTAGAATTATACAAACCATTGGTAGATTCAGCAAACTAGTGGCGTTAACAGGCATTGTCGGGAAAATTGGTCCGACAACATCTCCAACGACTGAAACTCGAGCTTTGTTCGATCCAAACACGTAATATCTGTCCACATCGTAAGGTATGATGGGAGTCTCGGTAACATTTACGTGCATGTACTGGAATATATAAGCTCTGTTCGAGAGATCCAATAAAATGGATTCGTGTCTGTATTGAGGCAAGCCGTCAGCCTAGAATAATATTAATTTAAATAGTATATAAAAATAAATAAATAATGTAATTATTAAGCGATGCATACTTCAACGTGAAGTTTTCTCGTAATGGAATCTTTGCCGATTAGAGTTACGGCGTGAATTGTAACATCAATGTCTCCTAATCGTTGTGGTACGATCGGTAAATGAACAATAGCGGCTTCTCCGGCGGGAATATAAACGAAAAATTGATGTTCTCCGAATGAAGTCCGTGGATTATACGATCTGACCTATAAAATAATTTCAAAGATTAATATAATATATAAAAAAAAGTATTTAATAATATACTTACAATTCCAAACTCTTCCACATGAACAAACTTATAGTCGGGAGATCCGACTAAAGCCACTGTGGCTTCGATAGCAGTGTTCATGTAATTGAATACCGTAGCTCGAACTCCGACCTGTTCACCTTGTCTGCAGACTTCCGGCATTTCGATGTTCATGAAGAATGGTAACGAGCCATCATACTGAGAAATAAATTATTAAATTATACCACATTGAAATACACTATATTATTGTATATAATAATTACTTCGAGTGCTTTATGGAGCATTCCGAAACCGAGACTGGGCGACATGCTGAAGGCAGAAACCATCCAAAGAGCCGGTCGTTTAGGTACATCAATATTGAAAATATACCGACCGTGTGGTCCAATATTTATGTCTTTCCAGAGCCATACGTTTTCATACTGACGAAGAATACGATTGAATCTGAACTTTCTAAAGTGTGACAGTTTTGATATCTTGTCCGATAAACCTATAATAATGGCATAGAGTGAATTGATTAATATTCAAATTAACGAGAGGATAGTAAAATCAACTTACATCCAGCTTCGTCAGTTCCATCTTCACAATCGAATACACCATCACATTTCTTTTCAGCTCTGTAACAGCGGCCGTTCAAACATTCAGCCATACCGAGGGTGATATTGCAGTAATCTGGTCGTCTAGTAATAGTAACGTCACTGAATACAACTAAGCCCGCATATCTGTACATAAAATTTGTATTGTTTTTAATAAATTCAACAATGTGAATATTTTAAATAATATTAAAATTCATACTCGAAAGTCCTGTTGGCGTCGATACCGAATGTAGATGATGGGAAATATACTAATTCATCAGGATTACCTTCATGAGAGAACCATGAATTTTTGAAAGTGCCATTGGTTTGTTCGTCAAATGTTGCCATCTTTGTTATGACCTATAAAAAAAACATAATTTTTTTAAAAACCATAGAAGCCCGAAACTAATATTTTTTCATTAGTCTTATCTGTCATTGACAAATTTTTTTAATCTTAAAATGAACATACCTCAGCATAAGTGAGCTCGTTTCCGGCCTGCATAGTGTAGAATGCATTGTCGATACCTGACAAACCGACATAAGATCCAGGTTCTCCATAAATTGCTACTTCTACTTTTTCTCCAGTTCTCGCTTTACGATTATTGATGAATACAGTAAACTGAGGACAAGTGAATAAATTTAATATGCAATAAAAAAGTGGTTATTTGAATAAAATATAAACTTACATTATTTCTTGAAATACCATTGACGGGGAACGTTAAAGAATCGGCAATAATTTCACCGTGTCGACCGGCACACCAAACCACGACTGTAGCGGCAGGTGCCATTTCAGCTGATAAAGCAACGGCAAAAGTTCTTATGGATTCCTGAATATGAAATATTTAGGATTAAATATAAATTCATAAACTGGTGTAGGCAGGTGCATTTTTAATCAGTGAGAATATTTAAAGGAGAGGCGTGTATCATAAAAATATTACAAATGAAATTCTATATAATTGGATAAGGCGCGTGGCTACAAATACTGTGGTCATGGGTTCAAATCTCGTTCAACAATTTGATCGGTTATTACGACTGGGAGATCGGGAATAATATTAATAAAATCCCAATCGATCGTCTTGATCTTGATTTACTTTGATTTCCTGTATTAAAGGGTAAAAAGTGATTATTAAGTCGGTGACCTGTGTAACTAGCAATAGTTAAGATCACTGACAGACAATTAATTAACACGTTGTTGTGTCTAAAAAAACCAATAGCACCTCTTAAAATGTTCTCATTAAAAGTTCACCTTGTATATTAAATAATACTTGCCTGCATATTCTGCTGTCCTGTTGTTAAAATGATTCCCTTGGACATGAGTAGGTAATTGAAGAACTCCATATAGAAGTTGCTCTGCACATGGAAAATAATATATTCTCCAACCTACAATGTACAATTTTTATAATTAGTATGTAAATATATGAGGTTGGGTATTTTAAGAATGTCGCTTTATTTAATTAAATAGTAAAAAGTCCGATTCTAACGTACCTTGGCATCCACAGTACTGGTAGATACTTTAATATGTTTATTCATTGGAGAGTGATGAGACAATAAGAGAAGATCGCCTTGTGCTCTCTGTCCGGTGGAATCTCTAAAGTAAGCCGTGAGGCGCATTTGAGAAATATCATTCAATGTATCTCTAGCATTTTTAGTTTCTTCGAGACCTGATCAAATAATAAACGTTAAAATACTGTAAAAGTTTATTAAAATATTATTTTTATTACTTACCGAGTTGAGTGCGAAGATCAATCCTTATATACCATATGCCCGGCCGTTTTTCGTCCATTCTTATTTGTTGAACAGGTAAATCTCTTCGACCGCCGCCCCGCATTTCAACACTACTTTGAATTTCCATCATACTGTACCCCAATTGAAGAGGTTTCAACGGTGAACCGTCATTAAAAGATGCAGCAATCTATAATAAGCATTTAAATTAAAATACATAATGATATATAACCTCTCAATTGTTATAAAAACTTACATAGCAATCAAAAGGCATGGCCGGTTTAAACACTTGAGGTGTTCCTCCGAGGAAATTAACAGCGATCGAAGAGTTATAAATTCGAGCCACTGAATATCCTTCGATAATTTCATCCAAGAATCTTTCTCCTACAATAGCGGTAATGATAACTTCCATACCGTCAAGATTAGGCACAAGATTTTCAATTTCTCTCATTGGGAATCGGAAATCATATGTACCGTTGAACTAAAAAAAATTAATTATATTAACGATAAATAAAAACGGACAATCCTCAAAAATACTTACAAATCTTAAGTATGGTAAATATCTATTATCACTATATTTGTTATAATTAGAATTTGTTGTGCCAAAGACAGTGGGTTCGGGTTTAGTCATCCAGAAGGGGTATTCTTCGTCCTGAAATAATAATTTAATTTATAACACTGTCGTTGAGTATAGTATTATTGATTTATTACTTACAAAATTAAAATATTGTTCTACAACTTTGGAATAATCGAAAACATATCCCGGTTGGTTAAGAATATCCGTTGACATTGGGACTGAGCTACCTCGTACTATTGAATTCCCGCTGTCATCGTATTGTCGGTTAACTGGATCATAGAGATTTGGATTTGTGCCTGGATAATATGTATTTTCAGGGTTATTCGGTTGAGTGGAATAGGGATCTGTAAAAAATATGTATATTAAATACTGCTTTTAATTTATCAATAAATAAACCAATCTTACTTCTTGTATTCATTGTGTTGTACGGACTGGTGGGATCTCTGTTGTATATTGAAGGCATTCCGAATTGGCCATGGTTGTTGAATTGCCCCTGTTGATAATATTCCGGTTTGAATTGAGGTATCGGTCTAACGGTAGCTCTGAGAGTGAGATTTCCTCTCACGGGGGCACCGGATGTGTAATTTGCCATAATACGTCCATAAATAAACTGATCATTATTGAAGAAGAACGCTGGCATTGTTACATTAACCTGGAAAATAAAAAAAAGTTATTACCAAATTGAAACAATAATACGATTTGTTAATTTTACCTCGAAACGTGTTTGATAGTATTCTTCCACGAGGAATGTTGATTCTTCCAATTGACCGAGTGCCCAAACTTGAATAATCCACTCACCGTACACTGGTTGATCGGAGAGTTTATATTCTAAGCTCACTGTACCGAGATTTGACTGAAAAGAATAACATGGTTAATGTTTTATTTTTTTAATATAAATGTATTTTATAAATTACCTGTCGGGAAAGCCATCTCTTCATTATATTTCTCTTGGGGTCCAAAATGAATACATCAATAGCATTATTGAAAGCTTTCAGTTCAGTATTAATCGGAATGGTCCTAAATCGTACTGAAAATCCCCAATATTAATACATTTAGAATTGGTAAATATAAATGTAATACATACCAGTTTGACCCTGCATGTAAACTGGTTTATCTAATTGAATAAAAACAGTAATGAAGATCGATGTACACTTCTATCGAGAATTTAGTATCAATCATAGCAGATTGTCTCAGCGTGTGTATTAAAGTTTGACATTTGCTCTGCATACAATGATTTACTTTATAATAGTTTTGCAATACGATACACGATGTTGGTAATTGAGTTATTTCCGACAAGAGATGCTCAATTGGATCTGAAGAGGATCAGATCTGATGAAGAGCTTCTGTTCAAGTGTGCTAATTCATTCATAACTACAAATAATAAGCTTAAAAGCCCCCCATTTAACTACTAGTTTGGACTTTACTAATAACTTGCAGAAGTCTTCCCCTATTTAGTTTGTTATCTTTCATATTCCTAAATGTCTCATTAACGTAACCGGCTTTCTCCAATCTTCGTATCCAAATTGAATTCCAACGTCCTCACCTTTTTTCAAACTAATTACACGCTTCGATATCTTTATAGACAACCTCGACTAAATATCACATATGTAAATAAAATAACCAGCGTAATAGCTCAGGGGATAAGAAGCGTGGCTACAAATACTACAATCATGGGTTCAAATCCCGCCCAAGTCAATTTTTTTAAATTGATTTGATCGGTTATTACGACTGGGAGATCGGGAATAATATTAATAAAATCCCATCGATCGTCTTGATCCAGGTTAACTCTTATTTCCTGTATTATAAGGTAAATACTGATTATTAAGTCGGTGACCTGTGTAACTAGTAATAGTTAAGATCACCGACAGACAAATAACACGTTGTTGTGTATAAAAAACCCTCTAAAAAAGCTTAAAATTTTTATTTTATTTTATTAATGCCAAATTTAATATATTTAACTGTCAAAGTCGCACAAATCATCCCAAAAAGATGCCGCCGATAAAGTTGTCGTCAACCTTTTAAATAATAAATATTTAACCCAAAATTTATTTATTTATTTTACGCCCCTATTTTATTTTTTTTGTAAAAAATATGCTCACGTGTTTAATGTTAAGTACATCTTTATTTACGCAATTATTGTTAAAGTAAATCACCATTTAAAAGTGAATTAAAATTAAAATTAACCTTTTATTACTACTACAGATTCAAAATAATAAAATGAATATACCAGGTGGACTTTTTGATCAGTGAAAACATTCGAAGAAGATGTAGGATATCGCAAAATATAAATCAAATAATTTCACTATATTTCCGCTAATAATAATAAGCTGCTGTCATGACATATGATTCCGAAATTAATATATATCAGAAAAATCGCATTAATATGAAGATTTTTCAATGAAAAAAATTAAAATTATGTTTTATTCATGACGTAATACAAAATAATATAGAATCGAAACCGTTTAATGTCAAATATCGGTAAATGTAAATAAATAATATTGTCTCGATTAAGAATATTGTTTTATTATTGTACAAAATGTCTTTAATTGAACTTGAAATATTTTAAAGGCTTTTATATAATGTCAACACGATTACAAAAAATAGTTAAAACGGGCCAAATTATTTATTCAAGTCTAACAAATAATATTTTCCAACAATTTTGCATTAAGCTTAATCGACTTTAGATTTTTTTAGTCAAATATTTTTAGTATTTATTATTGTAAAAAGTTGATAATATGTTTTACGACATTATTCTACTAATTGTTTTCTTTTATTTTAATCGATCGATAATACATAATTTAGTATCCCTGATTTTCATTCGCTTGTTAAACCGTTTCATTTTAATGATTTTCGCCATAAACTCTTGAAGTATCTGCGCCAATGACAACATTTGGTATTATTTAATGTATTTTTAATCCTTTACAACTGAGGGGGTGGCATATTAATCCTCTCCCTTACTCCAATTAAACCCCCAACGAGCGACGCGTAGCTAATCTAAAATACGGGGATGTTCAAAATAATGTATGTTCTGGTCTTTTTCATTGATTTTATTCTGATCGATACAAAAAAACTGCTTTCAATCCTTTAAGAACATGACTCTATTTGTAAATATTTTATGTATAATTTCATGAAAGAGTCTTTATTATTCATAAAGTTTACCTCGAAATCTGGTCTCGTATGATATTCAGCAATTCATTTACATCAGGCAGATAACATTGTAAAAGGGGTAGGCATTTTGAAATTATTCAGAGAGGGTCGACGATGGCCACTACTCCTTCAGTGCCTCTCAACATTTATTAAAAATATTATATTAAATCCATGATATTATGAAAAAATGTTCAGCTCATTATATTAAGAAGGAAGTGCGACTTTGGCACATGTATCAAATAAATTAATTGTGCATTTCAAAAATAAAACAATATGATATCGGTTTTAGTTTTACTGATAGGAGTTAACGAGGCTTGTGAACATAATTATAAACATCAGTTTTCAATTTTAGGGAAGCATTTTCCAGGAATTTCAAAATAACAGACCTTGTGAAGGAAAATTCACGTGTTCTTTCCCTTCGTGTAAATAATATTTTTTAATCAAACATTCTCTGGAATCGTTTAAGGTTGAAAACAATTTGCCGTATCTAAAATCTCCATACGGGTATTTTAATGATAATAATATTAGACAATTTACAAAAAACAGTATTTATTGGGAGTCTCGCTTTTTAAATATTGTCATCATATGAAAACCGTATTAAATTATTTTATTCATAATTTACTTTGAAAATTTAAGCCACACAGAACATAAAAAACATAAACTAATTGAAAAGTTCAATTAAAATTACCCTTGTTCAATATAATAGTGTAATGGGGGTATGTTAATGAGCTAATAGTATTGGTGCGTATACCAATAGAGCTTGGTAGTATTGGTGTACACGCATACGCACCGCACGCACACACTCTCATCACACTGTTATATTGAATACGGCCGAAAGAATTGTAAATCTGAGTGTCGCAACGAACCGGTTCAACTTCGAAAGTGACTAGTGCGTCACAATTTTTTTTAATACTTATTCAAATTTAATTACTGAAGTATTTAAATTAAGAAGCCCTGTTTTGATACACATGGTAAATGGAAGCTGTGTGACCACTCCCACCCTCCTCCACCCCCTTTTATATTTGAAGGACACCCCAAACTACTCAGTCCTGCGTAATTTTGCTTTTAATTGTCAAAATCCCCAGGAGGTATATTTAAATTTAATGTATGTGTATTTTTTTTGTTTCAGATAAAATGACAATGTCAAATCGATCACGATTTTTCGGTTTACTGCTGCTTTTCTTAACCGCCTGCAGAGCTCAAGATTACAATGACCCTCGATACGAAAGACCCTACACACCTTTTCCTCGAGGGCCCGACTACAGCAGAGATCCAAACGATATAAACTATTCAAGAGACAATAATTACAACACACCAGACCCCAGAGATCCAAATTTTCCACGTCAGAATAATCCATTCAACGATCCCAACATCCGGCCCGGTGATCCAAATGATCTAAACTACAACCGGGATCCTTACGGAAGAGACGATTCGGTGTACACCCAAGATAGTTACAATCAAGGCAATAGAAATGACTTGCCGGAAGGCAATCGAGATCAATTCGGAAGAGATCCGAACAATCCCAATGATTATGAAGCCGGCGGAAGACCAGCGTGGCAAGACAACCGCTTGGGTTACGGAGGTGGATATAATAATGCTCCGCCTCCCTTGGAACACAGCAGCTTTATAATAAATGAAGCGTAAGTATTACAAATCAATCAAAAACTAAATAAACTAATATATTAATACTATTTTTTTCCTTCTTATCCAACAATTTAAGTCCTGGGTAAGAGATTTATTAAATGCTCATTAAGCATTCATAAAAAAAAACCCTCATTGTTATATATGATCCATTATTTTATCACTTGCTTTTGTAGAAAAACACATTCACCGTCACATTTATTTGTGTTAATTTCACACAAGTACATTTATGATTTCAGCACATATTTCATTGTGGCCTCAAAAATGGTACGACCTGGACAAATTTATAAAATATCAGTTAACATTCTGAAGGCTCGTCTCAAAATGAACGTAAGAGCTTCTATTTCAAACAACGGAGTTGAATTGTCACACGTAAATCAAGAAGTTAAACAAGGTGTTCCCGAAACTCTCAATATGAAAGTGAGTCTTTTTAAATCAAATATTATATACAAGTAAACATTGTTTTTCGCCGAGGCTCCATTCCGAGAGATACTGGTATTAAAACGAACAAAAATAAAATGGACAATAATCTTTAATATTATGATTGGAATTAGTATCTATCGCCTTGATTGTGGATTTTTTGTAGCATTGTCTAGTAGAAGAATCTTTTTTGAAAGCTTATTTTTATTGAAAACACCAACCGGCGTAATTGTGAAGCAGCGTAAAACGACGTTTACTTGTACTTCTGTTTTTGTTATTATAATGTTAATTTTAGGTGCCTGCAACGTCTGTGCCTGGAGAATACAAACTTCGTGTGGAAGGTCTTTATGATGATCCGTTTGATGGAAAAGCTTTCCTCAATGAAACCAGATTGACATTTTCGAGACGGTTCATGACTATTTTTATTCAATTAGATAAACCAGTTTACATGCAGGGTCAAACTGGTATGTATTACATTTATATTTACCAATTCTAAATGTATTAATATTGGGGATTTTCAGTACGATTTAGGACCATTCCGATTAATACTGAACTGAAAGCTTTCAATAATGCTATTGATGTATTCATTTTGGACCCCAAGAGAAATATAATGAAGAGATGGCTTTCCCGACAGGTAATTTATAAAATACATTTATATTAAAAAAATAAAACATTAACCATGTTATTCTTTTCAGTCAAATCTCGGTACAGTGAGCTTAGAATATAAACTCTCCGATCAACCAGTGTACGGTGAGTGGATTATTCAAGTTTGGGCACTCGGTCAATTGGAAGAATCAACATTCCTCGTGGAAGAATACTATCAAACACGTTTCGAGGTAAAATTAACAAATCGTATTATTGTTTCAATTTGGTAATAACTTTTTTTTATTTTCCAGGTTAATGTAACAATGCCAGCGTTCTTCTTCAATAATGATCAGTTTATTTATGGACGTATTATGGCAAATTACACATCCGGTGCCCCCGTGAGAGGAAATCTCACTCTCAGGGCTACCGTTAGACCGATACCTCAATTCAAACCGGAATATTATCAACAGGGGCAATTCAACAACCATGGCCAATTCGGAATGCCTTCAATATACAACAGAGATCCCACCAGTCCGTACAACACAATGAATACAAGAAGTAAGATTGGTTTATTTATTGATAAATTAAAAGCAGTATTTAATATACATATTTTTTACAGATCCCTATTCCACTCAACCGAATAACCCTGAAAATACATATTATCCAGGCACAAATCCAAATCTCTATGATCCAGTTAACCGACAATACGATGACAGCGGGAATTCAATAGTACGAGGTAGCTCAGTCCCAATGTCAACGGATATTCTTAACCAACCGGGATATGTTTTCGATTATTCCAAAGTTGTAGAACAATATTTTAATTTTGTAAGTAATAAATCAATAATACTATACTCAACGACAGTGTTATAAATTAAATTATTATTTCAGGACGAAGAATACCCCTTCTGGATGACTAAACCCGAACCCACTGTCTTTGGCACAACAAATTCTAATTATAACAAATATAGTGATAATAGATATTTACCATACTTAAGATTTGTAAGTATTTTTGAGGATTGTCCGTTTTTATTTATCGTTAATATAATTAATTTTTTTTAGTTCAACGGTACATATGATTTCCGATTCCCAATGAGAGAAATTGAAAATCTTGTGCCTAATCTTGACGGTATGGAAGTTATCATTACCGCTATTGTAGGAGAAAGATTCTTGGATGAAATTATCGAAGGATATTCAGTGGCTCGAATTTATAACTCTTCGATCGCTGTTAATTTCCTCGGAGGAACACCTCAAGTGTTTAAACCGGCCATGCCTTTTGATTGCTATGTAAGTTTTTATAACAATTGAGAGGTTATATATCATTATGTATTTTAATTTAAATGCTTATTATAGATTGCTGCATCTTTTAATGACGGTTCACCGTTGAAACCTCTTCAATTGGGGTACAGTATGATGGAAATTCAAAGTAGTGTTGAAATGCGGGGCGGCGGTCGAAGAGATTTACCTGTTCAACAAATAAGAATGGACGAAAAACGGCCGGGCATATGGTATATAAGGATTGATCTTCGCACTCAACTCGGTAAGTAATAAAAATAATATTTTAATAAACTTTTACAGTATTTTAACGTTTATTATTTGATCAGGTCTCGAAGAAACTAAAAATGCTAGAGATACATTGAATGATATTTCTCAAATGCGCCTCACGGCTTACTTTAGAGATTCCACCGGACAGAGAGCACAAGGCGATCTTCTCTTATTGTCTCATCACTCTCCAATGAATAAACATATTAAAGTATCTACCAGTACTGTGGATGCCAAGGTACGTTAGAATCGGACTTTTTACTATTTAATTAAATAAAGCGACATTCTTAAAATACCCAACCTCATATATTTACATACTAATTATAAAAATTGTACATTGTAGGTTGGAGAATATATTATTTTCCATGTGCAGAGCAACTTCTATATGGAGTTCTTCAATTACCTACTCATGTCCAAGGGAATCATTTTAACAACAGGACAGCAGAATATGCAGGCAAGTATTATTTAATATACAAGGTGAACTTTTAATGAGAACATTTTAAGAGGTGCTATTGGTTTTTTTAGACACAACAACGTGTTAATTAATTGTCTGTCAGTGATCTTAACTATTGCTAGTTACACAGGTCACCGACTTAATAATCACTTTTTACCCTTTAATACAGGAAATCAAAGTAAATCAAGATCAAGACGATCGATTGGGATTTTATTAATATTATTCCCGATCTCCCAGTCGTAATAACCGATCAAATTGTTGAACGAGATTTGAACCCATGACCACAGTATTTGTAGCCACGCGCCTTATCCAATTATATAGAATTTCATTTGTAATATTTTTATGATACACGCCTCTCCTTTAAATATTCTCACTGATTAAAAATGCACCTGCCTACACCAGTTTATGAATTTATATTTAATCCTAAATATTTCATATTCAGGAATCCATAAGAACTTTTGCCGTTGCTTTATCAGCTGAAATGGCACCTGCCGCTACAGTCGTGGTTTGGTGTGCCGGTCGACACGGTGAAATTATTGCCGATTCTTTAACGTTCCCCGTCAATGGTATTTCAAGAAATAATGTAAGTTTATATTTTATTCAAATAACCACTTTTTTATTGCATATTAAATTTATTCACTTGTCCTCAGTTTACTGTATTCATCAATAATCGTAAAGCGAGAACTGGAGAAAAAGTAGAAGTAGCAATTTATGGAGAACCTGGATCTTATGTCGGTTTGTCAGGTATCGACAATGCATTCTACACTATGCAGGCCGGAAACGAGCTCACTTATGCTGAGGTATGTTCATTTTAAGATTAAAAAAATTTGTCAATGACAGATAAGACTAATGAAAAAATATTAGTTTCGGGCTTCTATGGTTTTTAAAAAAATTATGTTTTTTTTATAGGTCATAACAAAGATGGCAACATTTGACGAACAAACCAATGGCACTTTCAAAAATTCATGGTTCTCTCATGAAGGTAATCCTGATGAATTAGTATATTTCCCATCATCTACATTCGGTATCGACGCCAACAGGACTTTCGAGTATGAATTTTAATATTATTTAAAATATTCACATTGTTGAATTTATTAAAAACAATACAAATTTTATGTACAGATATGCGGGCTTAGTTGTATTCAGTGACGTTACTATTACTAGACGACCAGATTACTGCAATATCACCCTCGGTATGGCTGAATGTTTGAACGGCCGCTGTTACAGAGCTGAAAAGAAATGTGATGGTGTATTCGATTGTGAAGATGGAACTGACGAAGCTGGATGTAAGTTGATTTTACTATCCTCTCGTTAATTTGAATATTAATCAATTCACTCTATGCCATTATTATAGGTTTATCGGACAAGATATCAAAACTGTCACACTTTAGAAAGTTCAGATTCAATCGTATTCTTCGTCAGTATGAAAACGTATGGCTCTGGAAAGACATAAATATTGGACCACACGGTCGGTATATTTTCAATATTGATGTACCTAAACGACCGGCTCTTTGGATGGTTTCTGCCTTCAGCATGTCGCCCAGTCTCGGTTTCGGAATGCTCCATAAAGCACTCGAAGTAATTATTATATACAATAATATAGTGTATTTCAATGTGGTATAATTTAATAATTTATTTCTCAGTATGATGGCTCGTTACCATTCTTCATGAACATCGAAATGCCGGAAGTCTGCAGACAAGGTGAACAGGTCGGAGTTCGAGCTACGGTATTCAATTACATGAACACTGCTATCGAAGCCACAGTGGCTTTAGTCGGATCTCCCGACTATAAGTTTGTTCATGTGGAAGAGTTTGGAATTGTAAGTATATTATTAAATACTTTTTTTTATATATTATATTAATCTTTGAAATTATTTTATAGGTCAGATCGTATAATCCACGGACTTCATTCGGAGAACATCAATTTTTCGTTTATATTCCCGCCGGAGAAGCCGCTATTGTTCATTTACCGATCGTACCACAACGATTAGGAGACATTGATGTTACAATTCACGCCGTAACTCTAATCGGCAAAGATTCCATTACGAGAAAACTTCACGTTGAAGTATGCATCGCTTAATAATTACATTATTTATTTATTTTTATATACTATTTAAATTAATATTATTCTAGGCTGACGGCTTGCCTCAATACAGACACGAATCCATTTTATTGGATCTCTCGAACAGAGCTTATATATTCCAGTACATGCACGTAAATGTTACCGAGACTCCCATCATACCTTACGATGTGGACAGATATTACGTGTTTGGATCGAACAAAGCTCGAGTTTCAGTCGTTGGAGATGTTGTCGGACCAATTTTCCCGACAATGCCTGTTAACGCCACTAGTTTGCTGAATCTACCAATGGTTTGTATAATTCTACATTACTATATCAGTATGAAATCGAAGAGATATTTTTTTGAGCAGATACCATTGATATATTAGCAAACTATACAACTGGATTTTTAAATATCAAAATACCGGACCAGCAGACGAGCCTGTATTGGCTCTTTAAAACTCATCTACTTCGTCCGCCATCTTAATATTTAAACATTTATTTAATTATTATATTTACGCCTTTTATAAAAATGCAAAATAATAATGATAACAACAAATAATAAAAAAAAAACATCCAGTTGTTTAACCTGCTAATAAATCAGTGGTATCGATTGAGGTTTACTCTGATATCCTAGTGATTATTCAAGATCAGAAAAGTAGATTAATTAGCAATTGAATTGAAAATAAATAAACAGCAGTTTTACTATACTATTTATTTTTAACTGTCATAGTCTTATTATAATAAAAGCTAATATGGCATATTAATAATCAATGCCAAACCTTTATGTTTGCAACAAAATATCAATTTTCTTCTCTCCTTGTAAACTGTCAATTTGTAAATTCTATATTAATATGTATTAAATTATTTTAGGATTCTGCCGAACAAAACATGTTCAGTTTTGCAGCTAATTTATACACCACAATGTATATGAGATTTATCAATCAGCGTAACAAGACAATCGAAAAACACTCCTTCCATCATCTCAACATTTTATACCAGAGACAGTTATCATTCTTGAAACCCGACGGTTCATTCAGTTTGTTCAGGAGTGACTGGTAAAATAATCAAAAATATTTATAACATTTGATTTGTGTTTATTAATTTGTTATAATTTGTAGGAATCAATCGGATTCGAGTGTTTGGCTCACCGCGTATTGTGCGAGGATATTCCAAGATGCTTCATTTTACGAATGGGAAAATTATATTTACATCGATCCTAAAGTGATATCCAATGCAATATCGTTTATCCTCGATCATCAAAGTCACGAGGGTGCTTTCTACGAAGTTACGTGGTCTCCGGATCGTAAAGTAAACTCGACGTTGAACTGGCCCGGAGAAGATTCGATAGCGCAAAGAAATATTTCACTCACTGCGCACGTTGTGATTACTTTGGAGACTGTCAAAGATTTGAAGGATATTAAAGGGGTGAGTTTATTTTAAATGAAATCAAATTATCGGTACTAAATGAATTGTTTTATTAGGGTCTCGGTTCGCGGGTTGCTTTAGCCCAACAACGGGCTATAGAATGGTTGGAGAGGAATATGAAATTGCTGGCGGAACACGGAGATCCTTACGATGTGGCGATTGTGTCTTACGCGTTGATGTTGAGCAAAGCTTCTAGTGCCGAAGCGGCGTTCATCATTTTAGCACGAAAAGCCATAAGCGAAGGTATTAAAAAACCTTTATTTATCCATTTAACGTTTTTTAATTTATTATATTATTCCAGGCGGTCTCACTTATTGGGGTAAGGAAAGAATCCCCGG